>LBNU01022258.1:16868-39547 GCA_014162995.1 Artemisia annua | reverse complement strand
ACCACATTGATGGTTTGGCTTTTGTTCGTGATGATTCCTTTAGGACGGTTTTTCAAGTTACTTTTACATATAGTCACAACCTTTGGTCCCGACCCGTCTCTAACTTTTGCAAGACTTTGCCAAATTACAACACAAATACACTCAAAGAATGGGATTTGTTTCTCTTCACATATCTTTGCTTGCAACTGTGTCAACTCGGAAGTCGAAATATGAAAGGAAAATGTTTCAATTTTGGACTTGTTTGAAGTAGACCACAGGTCTCCAACCGGGCCAACCCGTTTTACTGAAAGTGGATCAGGGCTTGGGTATGGGCTTTGAATGTCCTGAGTTTGGGTTTGTTGTTGGGCCATGGTGAGTGGCTGGTCCGGGTAATGGCCTGCAAACACTTGAGACCAAAGGTCCATGAAGCCGACAGCTGAAAATGCATCTCCAAGCACATGGGACCAACTCATGCCAACTGATTTGCCACCACATTTAAAATCAGTTAACTGCACATCAAAGAAACAAACATAAGTTTCGGAACCACGACTTAAAACTATAATATGGATCTATTCCAACTTGACGGGCATATACATATCACCTTGATGGGCTAATATTTGAACATAAAGACAGTAGAATTTTGTGAGCAGGTCTCATAACTCACAGAGTCACAGATATACATATGGCGGTTAATATTAGTGACCAGGTCTCTAAGAATTATGAATTGACCGCTTGGCGCATTGATATAGCACTTCTATTGCTCCCCCTCATCCATACCAAAAGAAGCTAGCTACCTGTCTGAAGTCTGAAAGGCCGATTTTCTAGTAGTACTAGCTGTTATGGCATGAAAATACTTATCATGCATGAATCTATTGTTTGAATACCGCGTTAAATATATAAGATAATGTTTCTATCAGGTATACACACATAAAGAAAATCAAGGTACGATTTATAATACACACTGAAATATTATAGATATTATAGCTTTAAGAAAGAAAAAAAATGAATATAACCTCTGTCGCATTGCATGGTCTAACGTATTTAACGTACATGTAACCTATCTAAAAAGTATACGGAAAAACGTAAGTGAAGTTAGCGAGCAAACCTGTATCATAACCAATGGAGAGAAGGCCAAATCTGGTCCTAAAACTGGGTTAGGAACAACAAGCTTATGTCTTGAATCATCACTAGAACCTAGCCATTCATCAAGACTCAAATGACATTTAGCCTCGATGAGTCTCACCCCACTATCATTACATTTGATAAAAGGTCGACCTGATTCTGTCCTCCTAATTCGTCCACATGGAACGTAGGCATGGCTTAACCAACTGTACATAGTTTCTTTAACGTTCGAAATGGTCAAACCATCAAATGTTGGAGTTTTGAAGTAGTAAACGACCCGAATGTAGTGAAGCTTCATGGCTAGGTCCAATGCAGCTAACTCCTGAGCCGTATTCATGCACCCAGACATTAGCCCGGGAAGAGCTACCGAGAATTTGATATCGTAAATGGGGCTTTGCTCTTTTTCTGACAACATTTTTCCTTTAATGGAATTTTGATTACTTGATATTTCAATTGATGGGGGGATGGATGCTGTATTTACCTATTTATATAGCAACAGTTTTGAGGGGTAAGGACTAAGGAGTCCAATTCTCTAATAATTCAAATTTATAATGAGCAACATTGGGAGACAAACAAGTGAAAACTTAGTGTGTTTAATATAGGGTTTAAGCTATAGGAAAGAACTTTATACAATGTCTTAGTAAGTAAACTTTAAGATATATGACTAAATGTAACAAACTTTCATAAAATGTTTTAGTTATACGCGCATTTTAATGTGTTGTCATATCAGAAAATCTGACACATGTCGTTATTTTTAATATGACAACATATCAAAATGTGTATATTACATTTACTCATTTTTTAAAGATAACTGACCTAAACGAAAAATTGAAAAAAAGTTTGTTGGTATTTTATAATCTAAACACTTTAAAATACAATGTGCGATGTGGGAAAGGTCCTTTGTTCATTATAGGGTTTAAATCTATTAAATACAAATGAACTTTCACAATTTTCTGTTTTTATTACACATTTATGTCAACCAAACTTGTTTTATGATAAAATTGAAAATATTACCGGATAAACCGCCACATCATCAATTAATATAAGTGAAATAACTAAAATACCCTATCTTTCTTCCTCCTATTTATAATTTTGTTTAAATAAAAAGTTTTTATATCAAAATTTTTTTAACATTTGCATTTTGTGTAACTGCTCTTTTTAGAAAGCATTAGATTCTTACTGCTAGCATTATACTTATTAAATTGCATATAAAACCTCATAATTATTTAATACTCCGTTTTATTTTAATATGTGTATGCCCTTTTTACATCATTTACACGTTATAATAAGTTACAGTTACATTACCAAACGTTTTTATTAAACAAACAGCTACTGCCAGCTACTGCTAACTGCTACTGTTACTGCTACGTTTCGTCAAACATACCCGAAAGTTTATTGTAATGTACTATTCTCGAAAGTTTTTATATTCTCTATGGCATTTAACAGGGTTTTTAAGATCAGAATCTTACACAAGAACGAGATAATAAGATCGGATCGAGATATTTAAATCCTACTATAATGTTATATATTTATTAGGTGTTGCCAGAAGGGTACCCGTTGCAATGTTGCGGCGGGTACCCGGTGACTATTTTATGGCGAGCAAATGTTTTTCATTTTAAACTTCCTTATTTATCATGTTCCAAATATTTTATAACGTAGTAGATATATGTGTTTCAAAAGTAGAACGTTTAAGTTATTAATAGTGTAAATAGTTAGCACTTTTATTTTTATAATTTTAGCAATAAAATGGTGATTATAAGTTTAGTGAGCTTTTTTTATAAACAATTTTATTAAAATATACTACATTTATCCTAAAATAAGTGTCCAGTTTGACTTTTTAAAGTCTTTCTTACTCAACTTTGATCTTAAATACTTTGATTTGTGTTAAATAATACTTGATGCAAAATATATAAATGGATTGGGCTTTAAATGTATTGCATTGGTATAATTTTCATCAAATACTAGTTATAATACCCGCGCACGCGCGGGTTTTTTTATTAAAATTTTTTGAATGATATACTTTTATTTATTAAAAAACAAATAATTTAATCTTTAAATTTGTTTTGTTGATATACTACATAAGTAGAAGATAAACACAAAAGATAAAGATAAGATGCAAATAACGATAGGATTAAACTTTTAAATGATTATCTTTAATAATAAAAAATTATAATAAATTTGATTTGTTGATATACTACATAAGTAAAAGATAAACACAAAAAATAAAGATAAGATTCAACTAACGATAGGATTAAACTTTTTAAATGATTATCTTTAATAATAAAAAATTATAATTAAAATAATAATTAAAATATTACTTAATAAGGGAAGGTTGAGTTTTTCAAAATGGAAAAGTCCCCACTTGGGGTTTTGTTTTATTATATAAAAGATTATACAACACAAATAAAAATATTTAAGGTCAAAAAACAAAAAAAGACTCCAAAAAGTCAAACTGAACACTTATTTTGGGACAGAGTGAGTATTAGGGATGAGCATCGGCACCAAAAAAACGGTACGTTACCGGAACCCTACCGGTACCGACATATATCGGTACCGGTTTTTTATACCCAGTACGGTACCGGTACTATGAAAATGGTGGGGGGAAAAAACGGTACCACAGAAATACTGCGCGTAATCATAACGGGAATTCTCGAATCGGTACCGGAATATGAAAGGTCGGGAATTTTTATGACTATAATATAATGAATATCTATGGTATTATTAATAGATATCAAAGGCCTAATGGCCTCACAATTTGTATATGAAGTTGTATCTGTGGATTATAGAGTATGTGACCAATTAATTTATGGCCTAATTTTGTTGAATTATCTCACTTTATTACAACACGTATCTGTGGATTATAGAGTATGACCAATTAATTTATGACCTAATTTTGTTCAATTATCTCTTTATTACAACACGTATATGAGAATTGGTACATTATTTACCAGTTACATGTGCGCATGCATATATACTAGTATCCTTGCAACATAACATAAAGGGCATCAAACCCATGTTTGTATTAACTTAAAAGATCATAATAGGTTAAATACATCGACTGGTCTAAAACATGTTTGTATTTAGAACCGAAAGGGATTAACTTGTATTTCAGCTTTAGTGGGGTTAAACTTAAAAGATCCACTTCAATACCAATAATGGAAGCTAGTTAGACGGTTCTCTCCCGTTTTAGTACCGTTGTACCGGAACCGGTACTGGAACCGTTTCCGGTACCAGTTTAAAATACGGTTCCGGGAACGGGACATCGAAATTAAGTCGGGAAAAAATCCAGTATACCAAAAACGGTACCGGTACGGTGCCAAAATGGTACCGCGCTCATCTCTAGAGATTATCATTATTGGAGGGGTTTACTATATATTTTAAATGAGACTTAAATTTTCAAACAAAAGGAAGTCTCAAATGTTTTATATACTCAAATCTAGAAATTATTACACATCAAACACAAAATTATATAAATATTTCATGAAAATGTTAGCCTAAGATTATAGAATGTTTAAAAGGATTTAACTTTTTATTTTTCAGATTCTATAATTATCTATCATTTGTAGTCTTTTAGCTTATAATTCTAGCAAAGTAAGATCGGATCAAATCGATATCTTACGATTCTGTAGTCAAGATCGAGATCCTAGTGAAACTACGCGTGCAAGGATCTTACGTATGTAGGATCAGTCGTTCTTACTTTGTAGTATCACAAAATTGTAAGATCGTATGATAAAGATCGGAGATCTTAATAACCTTGACATTTAAACTACTCCCATGTCAATGTCCACATTGCTATTTTGGTATGTTCCAAAATAAATGTCCACTTGCATTTCAACCGATAGAAACAGGTTTTAGTGGCAAATGATGATATTTGATTGATAGAGAATATAGTCATTGAGCTTTTTTAAAACTTTGTGCATATTAAAAATGAATACTTGTTATGAACAGACAGACTAATAATTAACAGCTTAAGTTAATGCATGGTATGGGTTTGAACACATCTTTATTCACCATTAGTTGTGTGAATGCGTGTTTCATGTGGTACAATACTACAAATGCGTGTTTCATGTGGTAAAATACTACAATCATCCCCATCCCCATTAACACTGCATCATATTTAATATACTTGCTAATATTCTTTTATGTTGCAACTTTTAGCTCCATCTATCCCCATCAACATTTTGCAACATCATATATCAAATTACGTTAAAAATAAAAAATAAAAAATAATAATAATAAATTAAAAAAAAAAATTATAAATGCATTGAATCTACACCCGTATATCCTTGAAGTCCTTGACCATAAATTGTTATACAGGACAAAAAAAAAGTGAACCAAAGATGCACGCGTTATGAATTATTAGTGGATGAGCAAATAGTATTTTGAGTTATTACTCGCTATTTGATTTCCACAATTGACTCTGAATTATTAGTTACTTGTTCCCTCATTAATGCGTTGTTTCCCTTTGTGCCGATACTGCTTAGACACACAAACTAGAACAGAAAACATAAAGAATAGATGCACATATTTGGTTATAGACAGAGCAGACATGTATGGGTCAACAAAAATGTCGTTTTGGTGCAATCTGATACCAAGAACATCCCTTTGATAATGTGATCATAATGGAAAATCAGTGCTATCGACTGTCATTTCTGACCATTCTTCGCCACCAAAAAAAGGTCCCGATCCCCTAAACTATTCAGAAATTGATCACATTTTATGCAAATACAACTACCTCAATCTAATTACTACTGATCTATTCTGCTGTACTCCCGCCTGATCTATCTTTCTGTAGATCGTTGTTTCATAAAACTACAACCTGCTACTGAACTTTTATTACGGAAAACTATAACCTATCTACACATAATATCTTAGATATATGGTCCGATAATATAGGATGCTAATAGACAAAATTATCAAATAGAATTCAACTTGATTCATTGTGCCAACCATCTCTTCTATCTCAAACAAATATTTTCATTTAAATTGCCAAACGAAGCAAAACACATAAACCGCAATCATTACAATGCTTGCGAAGTCTTTTCTCTAAAAACAATAACATAGTCCAACTAATGCTAGTTGCATTTGGAAGAAGGTTATATGCAAAATAATTCCAGTTCTAACCAAAACTTTGAAATTAGTCATCAAAGTTGGGATATTACAAACGTTTAATTCTTTCTTAAAATGATGCCTAGTTTAAAATAAGATCACGAAACTAAGTTAAATCCATTTAGATATATGCCTAGTTTAGAATAAGAACCCTTGAATTTCGTGCTGGAAAACCAGAACAAAACATTAGATACTCTCAATGCAAACTACTACCTCCGTCCCATATTAAATGTCCAATTTGAATTTTCAAAGTCCTGTTTTATCAACTTTGACCTTAAATATTTTTATTTATGTTATATAATACACAATGCAAAATATATGAATGAATTGAGTTTTACATGTACTTTTCATTGATATAATTTTTATCAAGCATCATATAATACAAACAAAAATATTTAAGGTCAAAGTTGAAGAAAAAAGACTTGAAAAGTCAAAAGTGGATATTTAATATGGGACGGAGGGAGTACATAATAATGGACTCAAACCTAGTCGACTGATCATACCCACGGGGCCACGGTTAATGATATAAGTCACTCATTATATTGGTTCATTAAATACCATTTTGGGTTATCAATTTGCCTGATAAATTCTAGCCCTAAACTAGCTACTCCTATGTCAATTATATTCGAAAAGGACCATTTGATTCCAAAAACAGAAGATTTGAGCAAGTTGTAGATCGAAACCATTAATTGCTGTCAAGTGGTTAATGTCCTCACCAAACTATCAATAATTAGATATCAATACCCCATACTGATATACAACTACCAAAGGGCCGTGCTAATACCTAAAGTGTGCACCATTTATGCACTTCTAATGCGTCAGCATCAATCTTGGACAGATCCTACGGAGAGCAAAACAACCCTCTATTCACTACATGATGAAAACGGGAGGAGCATTACATTGTTTACCAAAGCTGCTTTTGCAAATTTAGTTGGACAACACTTACATTTTGGTTTAGGTGAGTTACATCTAAGACTAGTCAACTAAATCAAATGGATAAATGTTTCAGCTAAAAAGGGACAGTTCAAATACGTTCAAGTCAAAAGAATTTACTTATAGAAGGTAACATGAATGGGTCAAACAAACTGCAAATCCACCCGAAGCACTCAAACGCATAAACCGTATAAACCATAAATATTATAGTTCTTCTAATCATATTTAACACGTTAAATCTATTGAACAGTCATCCAAAATGCATTTTGACTGCTTCAACTTGCACGTTCTGACACTACCAGTTCCATTTTATGCAACTCACCCTGCCCGCTCAATTTGCCACTTCCAAAATACCCACATGGAACTATAACATTTCAGTTCTAATCTTATGAACATGTGTGCATACATCCTACCACGTCTTCCTTTTCTTTTCTTTTTTTTCTTTTTTGTTTGCACAATATACTACTTTCTAATCCCAACACAAATGCAACAACACCCACTACACACGATTAAACTTGACAGCTACATCCTGACAGCTACAGCTACATCAAGAATTGCAACATTGGAACACCCAGAAGCAATGATGGGGACGTTGGCATCAAGCCCAAGGCGTGTCTCATCAGTAAACTAGTTATATCATATTGGTAGCAAGCAAAAGTTATCTTAACTTCTTAAGTATCAGAAAACTCAGGTTTTAGATATCTGAAAGTAACCAGATTAATGACCTCCGGAAGTAGTTGGTGATGCGTATAATATGTTGTCTCCAATGAAATAACTTAGTGAAACATCGCTGAAATCCAAATTTCATAACATTTGCAGCGGAATCACATTCCTTGAGCATTCAAGCATGTCCCAGCATGTTACATTAACATTACATACATAGCAATGTCAATTCCATAGATAACTAGGATGCTTTGAAAGCTATAATACCTGCCAATCAATATACCCCATAACACATTATTTAGCCAATCCACTCTGTACTCCATGCATCAACAATGCTAGTCAACTCGGCAACATCTGGGTAGTCGATCTTAAAAAAGCAGACCTAATTATTTAAAAGAAAAAGAGAAGGAAGAAAGGGGGGAGGCAAGGAAAAAAAAAAGAAAAAAGAAAAGAAAAGAAAAAAAAGAAAAGAGAAAAATGGTAAAAGAACCGAGTAAGGTACAGGAAATCTTATTATTGCAATCTGATACGTTAGAGTTAAGTTTCAATTCAAACCACCCCAAACTCGAAAAGATTCAAGAACTGGGTGGCAAGCTCAACGTCAAGACGCCTGCCATCGAGAACTAATGTTCAGCTCCATACCTTTTATATACAATCAGACGAGAAAACCCTGCGAAATGGATCCGACAAACCGCCAAAAGAAACCAGCCAGCAACCTGCATGCGTTCAAATTATAATGTGGCCAACATACCATGAGAGGCAAACCTTTCCGCTAATTGCTAAAAGAAAATGAGCATCCCTCAAAGAAAATATATATCATAGACAGCTTGCTTAATCACGTAACACAAAAATCATAGACATAACGCACCACCTTGCACACATGTCTACATATCTAGTTAACAAATCACAGAAACAGCAAGCAGCTAGCAAAATATACTAATAATATTCATTAAAATAACATTTCAGTTAAGATATCACTACCTAGATATTGAGGTAGCAATAGAACATACATTAAGCTGATTAAGTCGCTAAAAATATAGCACTGCAGACTCCAGTTACGGTTGCAGAAAAGTTCTTCAAACATTTAAACCAATTAAAATCAGCAGAAAGAGTGAACCCAGCATAATCCTGTTAAACCTGCAAAGAAAACAAACAACACTTTTATTCTACAGAGCCCAAAGATCGAGATAACATTCTGACTTCTGAGTGCCAAACAGATAGCCAGGGAATCTTCAGTGAGGCAGGCATATCCAGAACCAATATCTTCCCACAGAATCCAAATTTCATGAAACACCATACTTGTCAACCACTATTAGTTACGCGGCCAATTACACAACTCATGTCATACTTCTTCGGCAGTGGCCTCAGCGGTCATGTGGTCCCTTTCAACATCTCTATGACTTTCAGACTTAAATCGGTCACTTTCACCTTCAGGTGAAGGAAATGATGCTCCATCCTCTTTATAATCCATTGAATTGTTCACTTTAACATCACCAGACAAAACAGGCCCTTGTTCATGATGATTTTGACCTTGACCTTGTTCATTGAATTTACCACTGTCTAAATAACCATTTCCCAATCCATTATGTTCTGCTGATTTTGACCTTGACCTTGATCTTGACCGCCTTCTGTGTTTGGATTTGTGTTCATCTGAGCGTCCTTTGTGACGCTTGCCATCAGGGGACACTGACCTAGACTGCCTTCTACCATGATACTTTGACTTTGACTTATCCTTTCTGCTTCTATCAGTTTTATCAATCGAACGGTGGTTATCTTCTGGACTCCTAGTTCTGGACCGTCTCCTGTGCTTTGATTTACCTTCATCCACAGTTCTGGTGCGATTGTGATGCTTATCTTCTACTGAAGGCGACCTACTTCTATCAGTTTTGTCGACTGAACGGTGGTTAACTTCGGGACTTCTAGTCCTGGACCTTCTCCTGTGCTTTGACTTACCCTCATCCAAAGTTCTATTGCGAGAGTGATGCTTATCATCAGCTGAGGGTGACCTAGACCGCCTACGATCCCTTTGTTTCGCGCCACTTGATTTATCACCAGAACGGTGCTTGTTTTCCAACGATTTAGATCTCGAACGCCTCCGATCACGACGTTTTGATCTTTCATCCCTGTTGTCATCTATCTTATCATTAGACTTGTTTTCCAACGATTTAGATCTCGAACGTCTCCTATCACGACGTTTTGATCTTTCATCCCTGTTGTCATCTACCTTATCACTAGACCGGTGCTTGTCATCCAAAGACCCTGACCTGGAACGCCTTCTGTGCTTGTCTTTAGTTTGATCATCAGTTCTTGGTGATGACCTATTTCCACGGTGACTAACTGGAGATCTAGAAGTGGCACGTGAAGATTTTTTCAACCTATGGGTCGGGCTTTCGTGACGACGTTTTGGAGAGTCTGAACCATCACGGCGAGATTTCCTAGCAACTGGGCTCAAACTCCTGCTCCTATTCCTCCATGAGTGACGATCATTCGATCTGCCATATTCTCGTCTCCTACTTCTGTCACTACCATCCCTTGTGTCCCTAAAAGACCGCCTGTCATACTCATAACTGGAGTAATGGCGAGATCTTACTGGTGACCTGGATCTATAGTCCCTTACGCGACGAGGTGGTGGAGAATAAGAGCGAGATCTCCGTCGCCTTTGATAATTAACAGGAGACTTCGATTTTGACCTCGACCTAGCAGGGACCGGAGAAGGTAACCTACGAGCACTCAGATACATTAGATATTGAAAAGAAAATACAGATGATTGTCACCTTCTATAAATGAGAAATGCAGTGTCCAATTCAAAGAGCTAAAAGATTTCGGGTCCATTATTATAGTATGTCAATTCACACAATTCAGGTTCATAGGTTCAGTTTTCATGATTCAAGGATACATGGAGATAAAACTCATCAAACAAAAATGAGAAATAATGTTGAAAATGTAGCATGTTATCTACAAACACCGCAAACTCTCACCCTTTGAACAATAGAAATACATGTGAAAAAATTTCAGTTTACACTACAAGCCTCTTTTATTCGTTTCATGAGTTATACAACAAGATTTTAAATCCATTTCTTGTCCCATAACCGTGACACAAATCAGCACTACAGAAACCTTGGACTAGCAATAAAAGGAAGGAGCCTAGTCTGAGCATGTCATTTAACTAAAGTAAAATTTCAACGATACCCTCGAAAAATTCAAACATCAATAAAGGGTTACCTCACATTTACAATCTATATCCAACGGAGACAGTTAGCCTCCTGATAATGCCACATTAAATAAACACACTAAAGTGCACCATAGATTCTAGGAAAGATACATCTGGAGTCGGTATGAGACTGGGCCTCTATTTTACACTTACTATAAAAATATGACCTCATATAAGTACATGATAACTCTAGTAATCAATGTCACGCATGAACAGATATGATATGTGTACATTATACGTCTAACATGTTCAGCTGCCAGTAACTCTTCTAAAACTAGGCCTAAAATACTTTCATTAGTACTTGAAAAACTAACATGCCATCCTGGTAATACTGGTCATTAATTTTGATAAACACGTTCTTGTCAGTTCAATGTCTTAGTATCTCTCATAGCAACCCATAAGTTCAGCAAGAACAGCTAATGACAACATAGGAATCATGAATACCTGGGACTTTTAACTGATTCGTCTTCATTTCCAATTATCCCTTCAGCTTTTAGCTTCATACTTATTTCAGCAGCTCTGGCCGCTGCCAGTTCTGTTGCAGTCTTCATGGTTGCTGCTCGATTAGCTGCCTGTTGAGCATTCATGGTTTGCTGCATCAAAAGAGCCTGCTGAAATTGCATTTGTTGCATTGCAACAGCTTGTTGCATCACCATTGGCAAAGAAGACGAACCAGTATTTGCAGGTTTTGGAGGCAAAGACTTTGCCATTTCGACATTCAAAGGGCGTCCTAAAACGTCCATGTTATTTAGTGCCAATGCAGCAGTAGCTTCTTCAGGTTTTGAGTATTCTATGTATGCAAAATGCTTGGAGTCGGTGATAGTACAGTCAACAACTGTGCCACAAAAAGCAAAAAACTGTTTCAGCTGATCCGCAGTAAGCAGGGGACTGAGGTTACTAACTTGCAGAGTTTTCTTCAGAGAATCAGCCTTTGCTGCCTTATCTTCTGGTCCTGACAAGAAACAAGCAACAAATATTGAGCCTTTAACCATTCCAAAAGCTAATTTAACTCTTACTAGTGTTCTTCCAAAACAAAACATTTAATAATAGAAATCCAAAAGATACAGGTAGTCGTTGTATACTAACTTTTTTTTGCAATAAGCCAATAAATTAATGGTTTTGACAATTTTACCTTTCACCAGAAAAAGAGGTCAATAAAACGAAGTGTAAAGTTAGTAAAAGCAGTATTTTAGTGGTGTATGGCAGAACAAGATGGTGTAAAAATCATCACCCAAAGATAAAGTTAAAAAATTAGATACCAGAAGGGTCTTTCGAAGAGTTAGCTTGAGCACTAGAAGCATGTGCTTGAAGCGCTTGAGCAGCAACAATGGCCTGTGCAGCAGCCATTGCAGCCGCAGATGGCGCCATAGGTGCTTGACTAAGAGTTCCCATCGTACTTGTGGAAGCCAAAGCAGTCATCAGCAAACTATGTGGCGGATGATTAAATTTGCAATCAGTTTTGACACAACGTCCATTTAAATATTCTCTGCAAACTTCCCCAAGAGATGCTCCAATCCCGGGTAGCATTACCCCACCCGAGCCGCTATGAACAATACCAGGAATCATACCAAGCAGTCCAGGAAATGCCCCTGAAACAGAACCAGAGTAATTTGGCATGTTTGGCATTGTCTGGTTAACCATATTTGGGTAATTCATTTGTGGAGCAAAACCCAGAAGCCCTCCTGTAGTTGTGCCTGATAATGACATACCAAAACCAAAATAAGTTAGTGTCGGGTTTATTTCAACAAATAGATACAGCTAAAAGCAATAAATATATACTCCCTCCATCACAGAATAAATATCCCCCTTTCTATTTTAGTTTGTTCAAAAATAAATGTCCACTTCCAAATTCAATAACAAAACTTCCAAGTTCCAACTCTACGCTTAATTACACCAAATCACGAAATCTGTTTACTGTACTTATAAGAAAAAGGGCATAACTGACATATGCCTAAGAAACAGTGTAATTATTGCACCTCCGTAAAACTGGGTGCCTTTGTCTTACTTGTATTGATAATGAGGGAGCATTGCACCAATCAGGTCGATGGTGAGCTATTCACAAGTTGTTAAATGGTTTAAATTGTAAACATAAAGGGACTAGCTCGCGTTACTCACTTTCCACCTTTTTTAAAGATTCATATACAAGTACTAAACAGTAAACATAATTCAATGTAGAAAGAATAAAGACCAAAAAAATCAGATATACCAGCGCTAAAGAAAACCGGAAACGGGCTTCCCATGATTGGCCTCCCATCACACTCTACACTCAGCATATAGTTCCCTCTTTTTGGAACTACATAAGTTACCGTATAACTCCCATCACCCATATCCTTAACAATCCCTTCCTGATCAGACCCTCCAACACCCACCCCAGGTGAAACCTTCACCTTTACCTGAGCTCCACCATTTGGCACTTTACGACCATCTGAATCCTTTGTAACAACCACAAACGAAGACGGTGCACACGCAGTCCCACCCGCAACACCAGTCCCAGCAGCCGTACACTTGGACGGGTCCACCGGCCCAATAGGCTTATTAGTCAAATCCTCTTCTTCATCGCCGTCACTATCCGACAATGCAGTAGGCTCTCGAGTCTTTTCAACGTCCTTAAAAGTAGCTTCAAAAGCTGCCTTAGCAGCTGCGTCTTTCTCAGCTTCACTCTTTATTTTCGCCTCTTCTGCTTGCTTCACCCATATTGGCTTCACCGCCACCAAGTTACGATCAGCCATATAGACCCCAAACAAATAACTCTACAATCTATCAATCTTAGTAACCACAATCCTGTTATAATAGCAACAAATCAATCAGCAACCACCAAGTTATAAATCCTATTTCTCACAGTTTAATTACAACAGTATCCAATTCCGCTGGAGCGGCATATGGGAGAGGTTTTTCACAGTTAACTTGCAGTCTATTAATTTCATTATTTTCCAAAAGCAGGCCGCTACGTCATAATTTCAATGTTATCCAGGTTTGGTGTTTGTGTTAGCTTACATAGCGGACTTATGAGCTCTTATATAAATTTTAAAAAAGCCTATAAGCCCAGGTTTTTTTGGCTTATGAGCTCATCATATAGCTTATTTAAAGCCATCAACTCAACTTGATAAGCTCATAGCCCGCTATATAAGCTATCTCGGACACCCCCTTAAACTAAATTTGACTATTCTCGGAATCAATTTCATCATTACGAAACACTACCTATAACATAAATCAATCAATAATTATCAACAACGAGCCTATAAGATATAAATCAAATCTTCCAAATTTCAACTACTGCCAATTATTATCAAAATCAATTTCTATTTCTCAAATCCGTAAGACCGTAACCAGCCCAAATCATCAAATATTATCAATAATGAACCAATGCATCATAAATTCAATGTCACCCAGTTTAAACTATAGTCAACTATTCTCAAAAACATCGAAACCATCACTACAACACAATTCAATCAATAATTCGTAATAACAAACCAATACGCTATCAATTCAATATTAAGCAAATTCAATCAATAGCTGCTAATTACGAGCAAATAAGCTATAAATTCAATCATTCAACGTTAAAATATAGTCGTGTACGCTCAAATTTATTTCGTCCACTCAACGCCATAACTCTAACATTCATCATTCAAAATCCATCAATAACAAAACCTATAAGCTAACAATTCAACCGATAATTCCAACTAACGAGCCGATACGCTATCGATTCGATATTACGGACATCGAATCATTATCAATTAATCTCAAAACCCTAACCCTAACTCTAACACAATTAAATTCAACCAATGATTACTAATTACAAGCGAATAAGCTGTGAATTAGAATAATTGAAGCTAAATTAATATCAATTACATCTATTCAAAACCCTAACCCTAATACAATTCGATTAAATAATATATAATGAAATTAAACCTAAGGTTTATAGCATCAGTTGATTGAATTAAACAAGGAGGCGGGGAATAAGAGGGACTTACGGTGGCCGGTGACGGAAAACGACGACGGCGGAGTGTTTGGTTAAAAGATTGGGTTCGTAGTACGACGGGGTTTGAGATATTTTTTGTATTTTTTTATTTTGAGTTATAAAGGGCGAGTTTTCTATTATTGGTTTGGTTTTCAACTTGTGTTTGTTTGTGTGGATGGACGGTTCGGTTTGGGTCGGTTTTTGGCTAAAATCGAAACTGAACCGAAATATTTGGTTTTTATAAAATCTAAAACCGAAGTCATTCGGTTTTCGGCGGTTTGGTTTTTTGTCGGTTCGGTTTTCAAGTTTTTCGTTTTTTAACCACTTATATTTGTGTGTAGTCAATTTATACCAACAAACTTGATTTCCCTAGAAAATTGGTTATTTTTCTTTATTTTTATTTGTCAAGATAAGCCTCATAATGTTTATCTCATAATTCTACAATCTTTTTATATAATAAAACAAAACCCCTAGTGGGTACTTTTGTATTTCGGAAAAAAGAACATTTCATTATTAGGTAATATTTTAATTATTATTTTTTAATTTAAAATTTTAAAAATTTGTTTTGTTGATATACTATACAAGTAGAAAATAAATACAAAAAGATATAGATAAGATGCAACTAACAAGATTAAAATTTTTAAATGATTATCTTTAATAATAAACAAATATATTTAAAAATCATAAATCAATCAAAACAAATATTAAATTATTTGTTTTTTAGGAAACAAAAATATATCATTCAAAAAATTTTAAAAAAATACCCGCGCGTGCGCGGGCATTATAACTAGTTACACACCTATAGAGAGATACACACATGCCAAGTGATTTACATATAGTATGATCATTGTCACATAAGTATTGATATATTGTAAAGTAAACACACATACACAGGGAAACAAATATATAAACATTAAGATAAATATATTATAAATCCACCTACAAACATAATATGAATTTATAAATTAGATTTGTTTAGTTATTTATCTACATTATATTAGTTATATACTATTATATAATAGAAGCGGTTCTGTTCGGTTTTTACGGTTCGGTTTTTGGACAAAAACCAAAACCGAACCGAATTTTTCGGTTTTTGAAAAAGTAAAAACCGAACTATCGGTTTTTAGTTTNCTTTCTTCTTTTTGGTTTTGCAGGGGTGTTTGTTTCTGCTTATATAGTTGGCTTGTATAGCCGGTTTTATGGCTTATTTGGTTTTGGGCTTATGTTTAATAAGTTTATTTTCTGTGGCTTATTTTGAAACTTTTTTACTTATATAATATGGTGTTTGGTTTGGGGGTGTCAGAAATGTGCGATTGGATTTGGGTAGTAAATAAATGTTTGCTAGCTACATGTTGGATTTGGATTCCCCTGGACACCCATAGAGGTGGGGGTTCTACCAATCCAGGGGATAGGTGGGATTTGGATAAAAAGTCCACATTTTCTCTTGAAATTCGAGCAAAACACCACTAAAGTACAAATAGTCTTTGTATATTTCATTATTTTATTTTTCTAGTGGGGCTTGTTTATTTATATTATTAATAAAAAAACAATTATTCAAATCTCTATCAATATCTCAATTTATATAAACCAAACAACTTTTTATACTATCATTATTCAAATCAAAATTCAAATTTAAATCTGAAACCCATTTACAACCCAAACGAGCCCTAAGTTTATTACGTCATAATGAACTTATATAAGTTGGAAATTGTCAAAATAAACCACAAAAATCGAGCTTATATAAGTCGAAACAACCCCTACCCCCACTTTTTACTTTTTAGAGGGTGTTTGCATTGTTTATTCTTTTTTCTTTTTCTTTTTTTCTTTTCATATACGTTTTCCTTTTTTTTTTTTTTTTTATGAAAACAAAAAATTGATTTTGATAAGCATGTATTTATCCTCAAATTATATATTACATTTTAGCTTTAAAAAAAATTAACATGAAAGATAAAAATGTGAAATGCATTCTCACTTAACTAACTTTAATAAGTTTTTGACATGTTGGTATCAAATAAATTATTCAATATATTTGTATAATATGTTATAGTTTCCATTAAATAAATTGTATAATATGTTAGTTAAAAACTGAATTGACTGTAATATAAATATTTTGTTATATATTGCAGAGTTATAAATATTGATATGGAGGTGTTTGTGTTTACGAAAAATTTATATAAGTTTGTTTTTCTGCTTATAAGTGGATACTACTTCCCTCGTCTCAAAATATAAGTCTAATTTGGCATTTTGAATCAAAATTTGACTTTAAATATTTTTGTTTTTATTATATAACACTTAATGAAAACTATACCAAAGGAAAATACATTTAAAACACAATCTATTTATATATTTTGTATCAAATATTATATAATACAAACAAAAATATTTAAGGTCAAAATTCGATATTACGGACATCGAATCATTATCAATTAATCTCAAAATCAATTTCACAAATTCAAACCCTAACCCTAACACAATTAAATCAATAATTAGCAACACAAGTTAAATTTCAATCAATGATTACTAAATACAAGCAAATAAGCTGTGAATTCGAATAATTGAAGGTAAATTAATATCAATTACATCTATTCAAAACCCTAACCCTAATACAATTCGATAAAATAATATAATGAAATTAGACCTAAGGTTTATAGCATCAGTTGATTGAATTAAACAAGGAGGCGGGGAATAAGAGGGACTTACGGTGGTCGGTGACGGAAAACGACGACGGCGGAGTGTTTGGTTAAAAGATTGGGTTCGTAGTACGGGGTTTGAGATTTTTTTTGTATTTTTTTATTTTGAGTTATAAAGGGCGAGTTTTGTATTATTGGTTTGGTTTTCAACTTGTGTTTGTTTGTGTGGATGGACGGTTCGGTTTGAGTCGGGTTTTGGTTAAAATCGAAACTGAACCGAAACATTGGGTTTTTATAAAATTTAAAACCGAACCGAAATCATTCGGTTTTTGGCGGTTTGATTTTTTTTCGGTTCGGTTTTTCAGTTTTTCGTTTTTTAACCGCTTATATTTTTGTGTGGTCAATTTATACCGACAAATTTGATTTTCCTAGAATATTTGTTATTTTTCTTTATTTTTTTTTTGTCAAGATAAGCTTAATAATGTTTATCTCATAATTCTACAATTACACACCTATAGAGAGATACACACTTGCCAAGTGATTTACATATAGTATGATCATTGTCACATAAGTATTGATATATTATAAAGTAAACACACATACACGGAAAAAAACATATAAACGTTAAGATAAATATATTATAAATCCACCTACAAAAATAATATGAATATATAAATTAGATTTGTTTAGTTATTTATCTACATTATATTAGTTATATATTATTATATAATAGAAGCGGTTTAGTTCGGTTTTTTACGGTTCGGTTTTTGGACAAAAACCAAAACCGAACAATCGGTTTTAGTTTCGGTCGGTTATTTCGGTTCGGTTTTTTTGGTTTTCGGTTTGGTTCCGGTTTTTCTTGTGTTTTTTCTCACCCATAATCTTATCTAGTGTACTTTCTTCTTTTTGGTTTTGCAGGGGTGTTTGTTTCTGCTTACATAGTTGGCTTGTATGCACGTTTTATGGCTTATTGGTTTTGGGCTTATGTTTAATAAGTTTATTTTTTGTGGCTTATTTTGAAACTTTTTGACTTATATAAGGTGGTGTTTGGTTTGGGGGTGTGAGAACTCTGCGATTGGATTTGGGTAGTAAATAAATGTTTGGTACCTGCATGTTGGATTTGGATTCCCCTGGACACCCATAGAGGTGGGGTTCTACCAATCCAGGGGATACGTGGGATTTGGATAAAAAGTCCACATTTTCTTTTGAAATTCGAGCAAAACACCACTAAAGTACAAACAGTCTTTGTATATTTCATTATTTTATTTTTCAAGTGGGGCTTGTTTATTTATATTATTAATAAAAAACAATTATTCAAATATCTATCAATATCTCAATTTATATAACCAAACAACTTTTTATACTATTATTTATCCCAAATAAATAATAGTATAATGTAACACAAATATCAAAACAAATTAACCGGTTATTTTAAATTAACCGGTTATGTTTAAATAATATATTAATAATATATTATTAATATATTTTAAATATATTATTAACCGGTTATTTGTTTAATTATAAAAACATATTATTAATAATATATTAATATATTATAAATAATATATTAATATATTATTAATAATATATTAATATATTATTTGTATAATATGTTTTTATAATTAATAATATATTTGATTAGTTGAAATATATTTTTTTTAACAAATACAAGAAGGACCTTGGATGATACGTAAATCACCGATCATTCTCAAGAAATGGTCAATTGATACTAGCTTATGTAAGGAAGAGCTGACTCGTATTCCGATATGGGTTAAATTACATGATGTGCCTATTCAAGTTTTTGAAGATGATGGTATCAACTTGATTGCTTCATTCATTGGCAAACCTATTATGCTGGATTCGTACACAAGCTCTATGTGTAAGGATTCTTGGGGTAGAAGTAGTTTTGCTCGGTGCTTAATCGAGGTTGGTTCAGAGGATGAGCTCGTAGAAGTTATTACTATTGGTGTCCCCTCTCTTACAGGGGATGGGTTTACTAAAGAATCTATCCGAGTTGAGTATGAGTGGAGGCCTCCTAGGTGCACATCATGTAAAATTTTTGGGCATATCTATGAGCATTGTACTAAAAAAGTGATTACTCCTCCTGTTGCTACTACTTCAAATGTCGTTACTCCTTCTACTATGCATGATAACGATGGTTTCCAAAAGGTGAGTCATAAGAAGAAGAAAGGTAAAGCCCAGTCTGGTAAAGGGAGTCAGGTTGGTACTTATATCAAACAGACTTTCAGGTATGAGCCAAAGAAGACTACTAGTGAACCAAAAAAGGGAGCTACTATTAGGAGTAGTGTGCCTACATCGTCATCTATGTTGCAGTCTAAAGGTTCCTCCTCTAAGGAAGGTGAAGTTTCTACGTCAAATACTTATGCTGCTTTGGCTACTGAAAAAGATGGTGATGATGATTGTGTTGAAAACGTGTTTGATGAATCGGCTAATTTATTTACTACCTCTACTAAAGGTGGAAGTTCATCATTCACGGCAGCTGCTGGTTAGCTTGTTTTTGTTTTGATTCTTGTTCTAGGTTCATTGTTTCTAGAGTTGTTAAGAGCTTTTGGCATGTCATAAGCTCTAGGTTAGTTGTCTATCAGGCTGTTTTAGCTTGAGGTTAATGTGGTACTTCAGCCACATTCCATCTGTACTCAAACGTTTTGGTTTAATCTATTTACCAGGGTGCAGGATTACTCCCCTTTACCCAAAAACCACTCTGAATGATTGTTATTATTGTTGTTATAAACTATTTATACACTTATCCATCACCTCATATCTTTGTATATCTTTTAGGATATACTTTGAGTTGATTTATTGATTTATTTATTTATTTTTTTTAATTGTCATGTCACTTATATAAGGTGTTGTTATAATACGTTCAGGATAGTTTTACCCTCCTATGATGTGACATAATGATTTTATATTTAAATTTCCGTACTTTGTTATAATTAATCTACTAATCAAGTCAAATCGCTATTAAAGCATGTCATGGTTAGAAAAAACAACTGAACATTACTTCGGGCTGGTCTTTAGTGAATAGTCAGTCGACACCTACGGTTGTACGAAGTTGCCGTTTCTCCGCTGATTTAAAACTTTTAGAGAAACACTATAAAATTAACTTTATTGGATTTTATTTATTTATTTAAATATTTTTTGTCCGTTCTAATAAACGAAAAAATGAAATGAATCGATAAACATGGATTGGAGGGGGACCAAACTCTTTGATTTATTATTAAGGAGATTAAAAAAAACTCAAGGTATCAATTTGGTTCTCTAAACGTCCATCCACCTTATAATGATTTACATTTTAATATGATCTCTACATCCTAACTTACTAAAAAATAAACCCATGAATAATTTAGATGTGTAAATTTTAATTTTAGATGTATTTAGACATCATTATGATCATTATTTTAATATGATCATGGGTTTAGTAAATAAACCCATGATCTCATGCACAAGACCATGTCCACCTAAAATACTTCTTTATTCTTGCAACTAAGAAACATGAAAAAGACTTCTTCTTCTCTTCCCATGCAACGTATACTCTTGATGTCTTTGTCTTTGTTGGGCTGTTACTTGGGTTACCGTTCACATACGGCTCATATCAAACCCTTTTCCGGGTTGAAAAGTAAGCAACTCCTTGTAATGAGCCCATGGTTTCACCAGAACTTCAGCATCGTAAAAACTATTCTTACTACCTTTCGAACCTATGGCTTTAATTGTCAAATAGTATATAACCCCAAATGGGACTTGAACCGGGGTGGATTCACGATCAGGGATGAAGCCAGGATTTGTAGTTAAGGGGGGCCGAAGTTCATTATATAACCTGAAAAAATAAAAGTGTAAATAGAATGGTTTCCAACTTTAGTTTATACAAATAAACCATCACAAAACTTACTAATGCATTATTAAATCTAATTTTTTCTAACATATTTATTGTATAAAAAGTATAGTAAACTCAAAATAAGGTCAGTTTTTTTTTCTCTATTTTGATGCTTCCGAGTATATAACTAAGGGAGAGCAATAAAGCTGAAGCTTTATAGGATTTCTTGATTTAGATTGCGGGTTTTCAAAAAATATCCGTATTCGGATATCCGAAAACTTGATCATAATTTACTAAAAAGTTGAGTTTTATGAAAGGACAATTTTTGAACTCATATAAAAGTTTTCCAAAAATTATATATATCTGGATATTCAGATATATAAAATTGTTATCTGAAATTTCGGATATTCCGAATTAAAAATAATAATAATAATAATAATAATAATAATAATAATAATAATAATAATAATAATAATAATAATAATAATAATAATAATAATAATAATAATAATAATAATAATAATAATAATAATAATAATAATAATAATAATAATAATAATAATAATAATAATAAAACTTAGATAAAATATTATGTCTAATATAAAACCATCATCGCAAATTTTGGATATTCAAATTTGTGATATAACTAGTTGTTGACAAATCCATTAAATTTTTTAAATTAGCAAAAAAAAAAATTGTCAAAAATCTCTCATTTCATATTTTCGCATCAGTGGCCACTTAGATAGGAGATATTTCATGTCGGTTGTTTTCTTTTTCTTTCATTATAGAAAAGTCGCTAGTTGGGAGAGACTCGTGGTATATTAAACGTTAAATTATGGGCTTATTGGAGGGGGCCTAGCACCCTCTAGCCACCCCACTCCCTCTACCCCTGTTCACGATCACCCTTAACAACTTCCACAAACTTTAAACCATTCGAACCAACTTTTCGATTATTTTCTTGGACACAATACCTTCCTAGCTCTTGCACTTCTTTGTTGTTTTCACTTCTTTTATCGGACCGTATTGCGCATTTGCAAGGAAGACGATGCACATAAAAGTTATGATGCTTAGGAATAGTGTTCGTTTGTCCATGGTGAGTTTATGGTTGGTTTTTTTTGGTTTGGTTTTATTGAATGAAATGATGCTGTGTTTGTGTTTACTTATAATATGACTAGGAACGTGCTGCATTATTTACTTTGATAAGATTAGGGGCATATTGGTCATCTTCAACCAAAACAATTA
>LBNU01022258.1:1109-16073 GCA_014162995.1 Artemisia annua | reverse complement strand
TTTAAAAAATGAGGATTAACGGTGCAAAAAATATTAACGGAGGGACTAACGGGCAAATATTATTTTAACACTTAACGGATAAAACTAACGACGTTAGTGCTCAGGGATGATTATTGCTGAACGTTTATGGACTTGGGGATGATTAATGCTGAACGTTTGAGATAGGGATGATTCTTGCAAATTTACACAAACCACAGGGATGATTTTTGCAGTTTACTCAAACAATTATTTATTTACTTTTGGTTTATTATACAAAGATGGCACTAAAGTTTGCGTGAAATTTGTCATAAGGTAATAAAGTTTCAAAATTGTCATCCAGGTTACTCAACGTCACGGATTTGTTTTATGTGTTACTGAACCTTTTAAAACAGTACACTCAAGTCACTCCCACAGTGGGCAAAGATTTTTTTATTTTTCATCAAGCAATTAAAAGCATTTAGGACAAAATAATTTGTTTGTATTTAATCAATAATATTACATAATTAAAATTTTTAGAAAAAACCCCGTGCGTGCACGGGTATTATAACTAGTATATATCACAAGAACCTTGATAGGGGGACCTAATACATGGGCCTAATCATGGACCTAATGCTTAAAATACTTGTACAGTGCATGCACTGTACAAGTATTTTAAGCATTAGGTCCATGATTAGGCCTATGTATTAGGTCTATTAATCAAATTCCATATCACAAATACTTTTAACAAATCTTAAACCTACAACTTCTAAGTTAGTAGGCAAATCATATACCATTGTTATAGGTTTCTATGGTATTATTTATCTTTCTTAGCTAACAAGTCGTTGGCATATAAACAGTATAAACAAACGATCTATTTATGATATAACTTAAGGTTACAGTATCATATACGTCCGTGAGACCTAAAAAGGTGGTTAGGAATATAATGACTACAAAGATGATGACAATGACACTTTATATTCCTTGATCTTGGTGACCATGTGCATTTGTCTACTCCAAATAACAATTTATGCCATCCAAGTTTCTTAATGCAACACTTCTTTAATCAGAAAATCCAATACACTCGAAGTAAGAAGACCTAAAACAAAAAGACAATCTCATGAAAAGGTTGAAATGTGAAAATATATATAGTTTTGTAAATCTTAATCATGAACCGTATTTTAATTTAGGGAAAATAAGTATGATTCGACTTTGAATAATATCCAAGTTTCTTAATCATATTTTCTGATTTAATTTAGATGTGTTTTCTCAATATGATCAAGCTGTTCTAGAAATAGTTATGCAACCAATTTCATGTATAAGCTAAAATTATTGCTACCTGCAGCCAATTCTGTATTGAATAAAGTTTCGAGCAGATCAAAAGGCTTTGATTTGTTACCTATGCATCCGCTGATGATGCTGACCAGAAAGCTATAAATGTGAGTTAATGGACCCAGTTCAATATCAATAGTTTTCATTATTGATCAGTGGATAAGTAAATGTAACTTATTAGGATATCCCAGATCGGTGGAGAATGAGAAGTTAAGTGGACGGGCAACTTAATAAGGAAGGCCACTGCAAGTGCTGAGCCAATAAGAAAATGGGTCAAACAGGTCGAAAGTTACCTAACGTGTATCTTTAATGCATAAGACCAGTGGCAGATACAGATGTATCCTTAACCGTCCGACCATTACATGGCCACAATATACTAAATGCTTTCGTAGGCGATCCCTGATGGATGCATTGAGCCCAATAAGCTGCTATTCAGTAAGTATATGCCGTTTCTTGAGACTAAAAACCCTTTCAAACCAACTTCATTTGTTCCCAACCCATCAAGTAGCAACTATGCTATTTTGATTATGAGGTTATTATTCCCAAATAGTTTCTGAAATATTTTACTATAATTACGATTGGACACAATACAAGATAGAAAAGAATTGTGATAGCAGTTTTAACAAGGGTGTATATAATTAATTCAACTAATTCTAATATGTTTTCTACCACATACAAATAAATCAATATATTAAAACTAATTAATATGCAAATATTAATTAAGAGCTCCTATTAATATACTATTATTTGTGCGTATAACCGAATCAAGATATTTGAAATATATTTCAAATATCTATCAATAATATTTTTTATTTAGATCTAGGCAGTAAAACAATCAAATCCAGCAAACGAGAAAACATGATAAAGTTGTTAATTCAACTAATTCTAATATGTTTTCTACCACATATTTATAAACTATTAATACTCATTAGATCATCTAAATTTATTAATTAAAATAGTTACTAATTAATCAATATTAGTTCATCTTTAATTAAATGAATAAAAGATTATTATGTTAAAAGGTTTTATTTTAATTAATCGTGTATCAATTTAATAATTTATCAGTGTTCTAAAAGGCGCGCCAAGGCGCGAGGCGTGGCCTCGGCGCCACGAAATGGACCAAGGCGTGAGGTCTAGGCGTCGTGTGAAAAGGCATGGAATAAGGCGCGAAAAAGCGTGCAAAGGCGTGTCTTTTTGGTAAGGCGTGGCGCCATTTTTAGAAGCATTTAGGGGATTTATGGATTTGGGCTTGAATTTCAAGTATTTGGGTTATTTCTTTCTTGGGCCTCGTAATTTAAAAACTTAATTCCTACTTGGGCCTCGTATTTGGGCCTGGCTATTTGGGATTTGGGCTTTAGTATTTGAAATTGCTCTTATAAAATGATATAAAATTATAAATACATAAATTTATAAATATTTTGTTGCCGCCTTAAGCACGCCTTAAGAAACGCCAAGGCTTCGCACAGGCACGTAAGGCTTGAGGCGTGGCTGTGCCGCCACGCCACGCCTCACGCCTTTTAGAACATTGGTCATAATGAACTTATATAAGTTGGAAATTGTCAAAATAAGCCACAAATTTACTAATTACAAGCCAATAAGCTGTGAATTCGATAATTACTAATTACAAGCCAATAAGCTGTGAATTCGAATAATTGAAGGTAAACTAATATCAATTACACCTATTCGAAACCCTAACCGTAATACAATTCGATAAAATAATATATAATGAAATTAAACCTAAGGCTTATAGTATCAGTTGATTGAATTAAACAAGGAGGCGGTGAATAAGGGGGACTTACGGTGGCCGGTGACGGAAAACGACGACGACGGCGGAGTGTTTGCGGATACAGATCACCCCTCCGCGATCGTGGGCTGGTCCGCAAGCGTACTACGGAAGCGTTGCTGATGATCTGTGTGCGTCTTTGTAAGGCCGAGTTTTCTATTATTGGTTTGGTTTCAGCTTGTGTTTGTGTATATCTTATCTATAGCACTTTCTTCTGTTTGGCTTTTTAGGGGTGTTTGTTTCCGCTTACATAGCTTGTGTGTTTATTTGGTTTTGGCTTTGGGTTATACTCCGTATAAGTTTATTATAGATAATGAACTTATATAAACCGGAAATTGGCAAAATAAGCTACAAAAAACGAGCTTATATAAGTCGAAACAAACACCCTCTTACTTTTTAGTAGGTGTTTGCATTGTTTATTCTTTTTTTTTCTTTTTCTTTTTTACATACGCATTTTTTTATTTTCTTTATTTAAAATATATCAAAAATTATTTTCGATAAGCATGTATCTATCCTGAAATTATATATTACATTCTAGCTCTAAATTTTAACATGAAAGATAAAAGTTTGAAATGCACTCTCACTTAATGAACTTTAAATAAGTTTTGACATGTTGTTATCAAATAAATTATTTAATATATATGTATAATATGTTATAGTTTCCATTAAATCAATTGTATAACATGTTATTTAAAAATTGAATTAATTGTAATATAAATATTTTGTTATATACTGCGGAGTTATAAATATCAATATGGAGGGTGTTTGTATAGCTTGTTTTACATGTTTACGAAAAATTTATATAAGTTTGTTTTTCTACTTATAAGCATGTACTAGCAAGTATTGCTTATTTGATAAGAGTTTAATTTGCTGAAATTAAAATTACATGAATCAATACTACTTAAAGATTGAGTGACTAAATTTAATGTGGAAGAGTGAATGTGCACAAAAAAAGTATTGTACAACTTACTTGAAGCCACAACTCAAGATGAGGTCCCATAATTTAATGTGAAGTACATACAACGTCGATTATTAAAGTCAGGTTTATAACATTCATGTATGATCATTAACCGGAGGTTACAAAGATGCATGGAGTTACACTATGATCATTAATCGGAGGGTATACAAAGAAACATTGCATTTACTTGCTGAAACACTTCATATTCATCTTAAGCATTGCATTTAGTTGTTGCAACACTTCATATTCAGGAGCCTATAAATAACGCATGCATTTTTTAAACTTTCTACACCTCCCAATTGATGGCTAAAATAAGTATGACATATGTCCCAACCATCTCCTCACGTTAATAGCTTAACCAACAACAAAAACGACATAACCACAATGCCCTCACGTCACTCCCCAACTCTCATCACAACAATAGACTCGATCTATAGCTAAATCGAATGATTTGGAGCAGAATTGTTAAAGGGTTTGATTTTGTGTTTGATTATTTCATAAAAAGAGCTATAAGGACGGTAGTTTGTGTGTGAAGTTGTGTTTGTGTGCGGTAGTTGATCTGCAAAATCAGAGAAAAAGATGGATGGGAAGCGGATGTTTTCCCATCTTACCCGAATTTTTTTTGCCCGATTGGTTTTGGGCTTTAATCTTTTGGACCGGATCCAATCGTATAATGATTTGGGCTGATGGATATTACTGTGTGTTTAGTTTGATGATGGTTAAAGCTTTAGTATAGCAATATAGACAACTATATAGTTATTGTAAACATTGTAAGAGAAATGAAGTGATATTGTCCCGGTTCATTGCATGCAAATCATAATTTTTAGATACTATCAAATAGATTGTTATATTTTATCTTTTAAATGATGTGCTCAATTCGCGACACATTGTATATTTGTATGTCTGCTTTAGTGTTATCACCAGAATAAAAATTTGCTATGAGTGTTAACGGTATTTTATCATAAAAGAATGTTTGACTTATCAGAAAGCATAAAGTTGGATCTGTTATCATGATGGAAATATATGATAATAAATATTCAGAACTCTAAGTATTATGTGAGTTTGCTGATGTACCACTCAAGGCTTATTTTGTCAGGTTCTAGAATCTCTTCAATGTCTCAACCCAACTTATTATACACCTCGAATAATCTCAATTGGCCCTCTTCACAAAGTGGCTTACATGTAGCGGCTCTTTTTCGCCAAATATAGATCACATCGATTGCCATGTTATCGAAACATGTTATTTACTCGAAGTAAATTGCTTTTGTATTTATAAGTTATACATTGTTGTATATTTTAGCCTTACGATCACGGTAACAACTCAGCAATTTACTCAAACATTACGCAATCAACAATTAGATACAATTTGTGCAACGCACGGGCTCGTAAAGCCTCGTAACTCATAAATTTTGATTGATATTTATCAATAAATATTAATATCGAAACTACCTATTATAAGTAGATTATTGATAGTTATTTGTTTAATAATGGTTTAAGCAATTAAGTAACCAGCTAAGGTGATGTTTATTTTTACCAAAAACATCCAAATGACCTGTTAACCCTTATTGAGTCAGACACGTTCAAATGTTCAAATGTTTATTTTTGTTTTTCTTCTTGGTAAACGTGATCAGAGCTAGCAACGTCTTACTAAGAAAGAAGTACATATGTTATCTTAATGACTATTACTTAAACAAAAATGAAGGTGGTACCCTTTATCGTCACTTTGACTTGCATGGATCTGCTTCACACTATGCTACCTCCTTGCACCACTGTCGTTGCCTGAAGCCATCCCACAGCTGATGTCATCGTCTCTATTCTCACTGGTCTTTTTTTGGTAATAGTTTTTGGGGCGTTTACGGGTTCTTTTGGAGGTTTGTGGGTATAGTTTGTTTTTATTAGGGAAAATGATGATGAAGGTAAACTATAGATGCATGTGTAGTATAGTGTTATGTCTTGTCTTTGTTCTTTTCACTTTTTGGTTTGTTTATCTTCTACCTTTAGCTAACTTGTGATTTGTCATGTAGTGTTTGTCTTTTTTATTTGCTTATTTAGATTTTGCAATAGCGTTTAGGTCATTAAATAGCAATGAACTTTATCAGATTTGGTATATGAACTAAAAAAAGGTTCCATTACATGTTGCAAACTTTTAAAAGTGTTCTAATATGCATGTTTGAATGATTTGTCATACTCCCAAATGTGATGCTTGTTACTTTTTGTTTATGTGACACGTGAAATGTGTATATTGAAACATTTTTTGAAAGCTTTTAATATTTAGTGAAACACTTTTTCATTCAAGTGCAAAAACGTTACATTAAAAAAGTACATTGCTATTTGATAACGTAAACACTTTGTAGCATCATGTTACTTTTGAAGACTACTATCAAGGTTTTGTTGTATTTATTTCCATTTTAAAACATATACTATATTACAGTTTTTTATGGAGTTGTAGAAAATGTATATATGATCTTTGTTGATTATTAGATACTTTTATTATTTATATGTAGTTGGAGTGGGATTATTTTATAATTGTTTCTTAACTATTAAATTTATATGTAAGATTTTACACAAAAATATATTTATAATGCAAAACCTTACAATTTAATCCATTGACATGTTTATATAAGAACGAAAAATTTTATCGAATTGAGATAGACTTTTTATTCACATCTTATTAGTCAGGTGCGATATTCAAATTCAAACTTAAACATCTTAATAAAACAAAAGTTTAGTTTTAGTTTGTGAACTACATCTAAACAATAACATGTTACAAACTTTTAACACAGTCTTTTTGTTACGCAAAAAATATTGACACATATGAGTTTTGTGATTAGTGGTGGAGAGAGACATTTGCCTTAGGATATGCACTTTAAACTTCTTTAATTTTTCAAAATCCATTAGTCCGTCTTTATTTAAGTAGAGGGTGTGCGCTAATTTTGAAACAGGTTGTTCATCAGTTTGAAAAAGGATACACATATGATATGTTTGTCACACTAGATTATGAGAAGACTATACTTATTGTTTTTTTAACCAAAAAAAAAAAAAACTTAAAATATTGTTTGAAAATTTTTAGAAAAATAGTCTTCAATAGTTTCTTAAATTAAATAAAATACTTCATCTGACTTATAAAAATAATAGGGCTAATGGCACCAAAACATATCATAGTTGTCACTTATTCATTTTATATGTATCGAACAATTTTTTTTGCTATTATGTGTACTAAACTTGATTTTTAGGCATTTGTGTGTATTTATGACCATTTTGCCCCTCATTTTATTAACATGAGAAGGGTAAAATGGTCATAAAGTACGCAAAAATGCTCAAAAAATCAAGTTTAGTACACAAAACAGTAAACAAAATTGTTCGATATATAAAAAGAAATGCTAACAACTATGATATATTTAGAGGCCATTAGCCATAAATAATATATTTCTTTTTAGTCTGCGCTTTATCTCAATCTACATGTCGAATTGCATGCAAGTACTTGCGCCATAGTGTCCATGGGGGTGTTTGGCTATTTTGTTTTGAGCTTATGTTTCATAAGCTCACGAAAAAGTGGGAAGCCGGAAAAGTTTAAAATAAGCCGCAAAAAGTACGCTGGCAATATAACCAAAAATTGTTGAACGAACATCCAAAATGAGAGTATCACGAAAACCAGGTAGCTAGATCAAATATATAAACCAACATCAATCAATCACCAAATATATCACTTCAAAAAAATGATTCCACTTATTACTGAACATCAATTCATGACATTAGGTAACTAAATTTACTCATTATATATGTTACTAGCTTATAAACCCGTGATAAATCACGGGCAGCTAATAACAGGTTGTTTGTAAAAAAAATAAACTTAAAACAAATTGAATAATAGTAGAGCTTTTTTATAATTGTTTCTTTCTATTCTCAACTTAATTGAAGAAACAGTCCATATGTAATAGCTTATGTTATCATGTTGTTCATTTTGATTTGAAATAGATAAATATTAGTTGCAAATTTCGAACACGATGTTATCAGTGTTGATTATAAATAGACTTCAATCAAATGCTTAAATAGGTCCAAAACAATCTTGAACTCAAAAAATTCAAGACGGTAATCAATGAAAATTCTTATATTATCGTAAAGCATTTATAATTTAAAACATTCCGTATAAAATGTTGGAAAACGGAAATTGACATAGCATTGGTCAAACAAAATTCTTAATGAGGGGCTAATTAGTAACATTGCAATGCCACATGGATTTAATGAGGTGGCATTAGTGACATGGATTGAGTGCCAACATGGCTTTAATGACATTGCAAAATTCAAATAAACCTTTGTTTATTATATATATAGATATATATTGTTAAATTAGTTATCTTCTCTTGGTACTTTTAAGCCTTATTTAAGTTTGTAGATACTTTATCAAGTTTAATTAATAGGCTGTGTTTGGCGCAGGGCTTATAAGGACTTCAACTATTAAAATAAGCTAGTTTATAAAATAAACTTTCTTCGAAAACTCAAGCCAATTAAAACGGGCTTACGGGGCTTATAGTTAGTTAAATTACTTAGATACCTTTCAAAATATAATGGATGATCACGCATTAATAAGCTTCACCTCCAACTAATTCGCCAAAGGCTTCCGGCTTATAGCATAAGCTACAGCTCCGGCCCCAACTCTAACCGTTTCGCCAAATATATACTTACTTTTGACTTAAATTAAATGTCCAACATTCTATTTTAGTTTGTCTCAACATAAGTGTATGCTTTCATATATTTTGATAAATCAAAATGTTTTTAAATTGTCAAAATGACATTTTGTTGGTGCACAGTGTGATGGTGACACTTTTTCTTGAACTGTTTGAGTAACTGAAAGTGGAGATTTAATTTGAGACAGAGGGAGTAGTGTTTAGTATCGATACAATTTTGTAATCATACGTAAAATAAGTAGTATAAAAAGTTATAAGAGAACCCTAAAGTGTTTGGGCAGACTAAAATTGTAATGGAGGAACCAAATATATCGAATCGGTAGGGTAGGGGTATGATCTGTCTACATCCCATCTCTCTCAAACCTCACTCAAACTGGATTTGGTGTTGTTGTTGTTTGGGTTAGTGTATGTGAAAGAGCTTGTGCTTATTAGCTTAGCGACTTATGAGTTAAAAAAGCTCTTTTATATAAGCTCCTTGATCATGGCTTATGTAAATTCTTTGATTTTTTTTGACATAAGTTAGCTGTTTGGATACTCAAGATAGGCTATTGAAATGGCTTATGCTTATTTTGTAAAAGGGGCTTTTTAGCTTATAGTTGTATAAGAACACCGTAAGCATTTAGTGTTTGGATTAGCTTATAGTTGTGGAAGTACAATATGTAGGAAGCATTCTCGAGAAGCCACACTATAAGAGCTTCTCAAAAGTTTGTAATATAAGCTGCTGTTTGGCTTTAAACAAAAAGAGCTTGATAGCTTTAGCAAGATGCGATAACCTAATAAGCCTAAAAAGTTAGCTAGCAGTAACACCCCCTGAGAACGCAGTAAGCTAATAAGCCAGTAATTCTCAAAAATAAGCTTACCCAAACACCCCCTGAGAATGCAGTAAGCTAATAAGCTGCGTTGATAAGCTTACCAAAAAACCCCCATGCGATGTTACATAGGCAGATAGGGCTAAGACTTATTAGTAATGTATATAACAATACAAAGGCCGAGATCACAGATTAAGTATGGGCGGGCTGTGAAAGTAACATTAGTCATTATGTGATAAGTTATCTGAATGCTGTAACTTATGGACTCGTCATGAAATGTGTCTATTATATAGTTACCCTGCTGAAATGTGACTTACGTAAGAGTTATGAAGTATAAGTAGTTTTTTGCATAAAATCTTCTAATGCAAGGAAGTAACAAGTGAATAGTTTTTTGCAAAGACATGCAATCTGCATTGTGTTTTAGACATATCGAAGGCTAATTACTCAACAATCACACTCCTCCCTAATGATGTGGCAATCGGTTTTTAATGTTTTTGTGCACTTTGGATGACACTAGCGGTATCAAGTAAGTTGGTTGAATTTAGTGAAACATTAACCAAATAATCTCAGAACATGTGAATATGCATTCAACCCGGAAAAATTTCTGTTCTGTATGCAATTGTGTTCTGTTTGCAGACAATTACTTAATCCATTTCGGGTGCGGAGATACTAATGCAGATGAATACATGTAAAGAAATAAATTCTTTAAGATTGGGTAACATTAGTGTTTTTTTGTTATTAAATTATATGGTAATTTGAAGATAATCCACTTGGTCGCATGAAGGAAACAAATGCAGTAAAAGTGTTTCTGATATGCGGTAATAAAAGCTGGCTTTTTACTATTTAACCCTCTTTACGTTACCTGATTCACGGTTTTAATACTTAAGATTGTTTTTTCTAAATTGGATGATATTAGCTTTACCTAGAGATATCCGCCATTTACGCGTTTTTAATGGGTATAAAAGGATAAAACCCTATTTTTTTTCTTTTCATTTCATCAATCTCTTGCAGTCGCCGCCGCCAGAACGTTTGTGGACACATCTGACATTTGTCAACAACAACATGGATGGCTCAAACAAGTGGTATACTCTCTCTTTCTTACACACGCACACGCTTAGCATCTAGTCTTATTCTTTGTTGTTGCTTTTGCTTGTCACTCGTTTCTTGCTTGATCGGTTTTATGATCGACATGTCTAGAGATACATTTCATTCTCATGCAACAAAAGTGTGCTTCTGTTGATCCAGGCTTTGCACCAACACTGGATTTGGATTTGTTAAAACTAGTTGAGACATGTGATTGTGGTTTGAAAGATGAAAACGAATTGGTAAATGTAAACTGTGTTAAATTTGAGAACAAGATAAACAACAATAACTTGAATATATACGAATTGTGTATGAGTACAAAGATTGTTATGTCTTCTGTGAGACAATACTTAAATACATGTTCAAGGACATGTCTGGTTCCTCAAACCGACCAATACATTGGATTGGCAAGTTATTCGAAACGATGGCAACGTTTAAGACATAACTGTCATCCTAATAATATATAACTGTCATACTAACGGGTGGTTTGGGATAGTATTTTATGACCCAAACTCTATTTCGACCCATTTGACTAGATAATACATACAACACTATACTATACTTGTTATAATCATCATGTACATAGTCTTTTTATGAATAATTACATGATCTAAACAGAAATTATAGGTACTTTCCCTCCCTAATCTTTACGATCATCCTGCAAGCTTTGTGGACCAAACTTCTTTTAGACAATGACATTAAAGCCATCATTCATCACCACTGCTTTCTTGCTTGACCATTGAGCCTTTCTATTCGTTGGCATGTTCATCCAAACCACCATGGTTTCTGTTTTGTGCAGTCCACACTACACTCTCCTTTGTCACGAATGTCCATTTACTCGAGATGCTCGATGATCACCAACCAATCTTGTCCAAGAACCTCCTGGTAGCCAAGCTTTAATACTTCTTCTTCCCCAGATGTCACTCCCAAGTGCCTGTGCAATTTGTTTCCCTTTCCCTTTCCCAAGTCACAGTACATATCACCAAATAATTCAACCATTTTCAATAACTAAGGAAGATCTAACTTGAATAAACCCACAGTTGGGTGGTTATTTCTTCCATGTGATATCATACATCTCAAATGGACTAAATAAAACCCCACTTACCAATTCTAAAAATTTTGAACTGAACTACGTCCCAATTCATGTAACACCACTGTTCCGTCATTTTTAAGTAAATCATAAACGACTATAATGCTAGGGAACGAATTTACTTTCCTGAACTATAGTGTACCACTTCGTAACTGAGATATTCGTTGTCCACAAAATATTGGGTTTCCTTCCTGATCGAAGCTGAAGTCCGCCAAACCTTGATCAAGGCCCCCTCTTCACTGGATTAATGATCAAAGTAATTGTGTCCAAGAATTTGTTGTGTTCAGTCACACACAGTCTTGCTCTTTCTCTTGATCCAAAATTCCATTGACATGCATCTTTCCAACTTCACCCCTTCGTTCTCCTCCATACATATCATTTTAACGTGCACAATACCCCATCATTTTTGATCATGAACCTTGTTTTTCAAGGAGATCAATAACGTCAAATGTTTACAGGAATACTTCTGGTGTGTATTGCACGTTCCTTATGGTTGTTTTTTCTCCTTCAATCTCCATATCGACTTTCTCCTATGCCATATGAAAAGATAAACTTTCTTTCCATCTTCTTCTTTTCCAATCATCTTGAAACTGTAATGAATTTTGATTGAACAGAGTTCTCCTTGGGCCACATGTGATGTTTGTATTGTTTGCTGATGTACCCAGTATGTCGTTCCCACAGATTTGTTTTGTGATCCATCAACAATGAGTCTCCAATACATGTACTGTGGTTGGATACTTTAATCCTCCTCAAGAATTTCGCCATCCAAATCATCCTCCATCTTGTCTACATTCTGCTGATGCAATCTCTTCCTTTGTTCACATGTCCCAATTACGTGACCTTTCCTTTGCAAATGTAACTATTTTGTACTTCTTCCTTTTGGTTGCAGCCATCTTCTCCTTCTTTCTTTCCTTTCCTGGTTATTGATTCGATCGATGACATTTGTTGTTCCTTCATTTTTGCTTCGTTATAACGTTTGGTTTTCTAAAACCTTTCTCACCAACATGTCTTTTGCCTGTGGGATAGGCTTTTCTTCCTTATGCTTCCCACTTGTTTGAGACGAATTGGTGTTTCCCTGAGAATGATATTTGCCCCGTGTAAATAACCACCTTGGTTTGGTCGTGTTGTGCATCCTAGACCAGACCATAGCTCTGAATACCAATGTTGATCAGGCTTTGCACCAACACTGATTTGGATTTGTTTAACATAGTTGAGACATGTAGATTGTGTTGGAAAGCTGAAACGAATATGGATAAATGTAAACTGTTTTAAATTTGAGAACAAGATAAACAACATAACTTGATATATATACGAATTGGTGTATGAGTACAAGGATGGTTATGTCTTCTGGACAAACTTAAATATCTGTTCAAGGGACATGGTCTGTTCCTCAACGGCACAATACTTTGGATTGGCAGTTATTCTTAACGATGCACACGTTTTAAACATAACTCGTCATCCTAACTAATATTAACTGTCATACTAAACGGGTGTTGGGATAGTATTTTGTGACCCAAAACTCTTATTCGACCCATTTGACTAATAACATACAAACTTACTATACTGTTATAACACTAATAACATAAGTTCTTTATATGAATATGTACAAGTCTTAACAGAATTATGTTAAGCTTCTTGATTGTAAGGTTTTGTCTGGCCTTTTCCTGGCTATATGATCATTTATCTGATATAATTTACTAGTGTTGTTGGGCCAAAATTGTAAATTTAATTAAGCATTTAACCAATTAACTTCATCTGAACAACAGATCGAGTAAGAAAGTTAAGAAATTGTTGAGGACTAAAAGAATATTAAATAAGGAAAACTAACTAATGTTTGGACTAATGTTTAATTCGTATCCTGTAAATAATAAGGATCTACAATAGATACATCGTTGAATGGTACCGACTACCAAAAGAATTTTAGAAGAGTTCGATTCATTAACCGTGCTCACTTTCCAATGGAGTGTTGGTTTGAAGTAAACGATATCCTTTTTAACTTTGTGAGCCTAAGATATCCTCCATGCGAATAATTTTAAGCGTGCCAGTGCGATATGGATTGGAATCATATTTGATCCGATTCTCCATAGGGGGAGTCTTGGCTAATAACATGAAGTTTTTTTTTTTTTTTTTTTTTTTTTTTTTTTTTTTTTTTTTTTTTTTTTAAACGATTTCTAAAGGTACATCTGAGTAGGTCATCATATACGTTCACGATATACAAAGACTGCTTAGAAGATGAGAAAATAGTGCTGCTATCGGTGACTGAAGAAACACTAGATGCAGAGGGTTTATAACGTCTTATTGACCAAACGTCTTAATGAGATGTTTCAGAACAAAAATAAACTAAAAGAAAGTGTATCTGATATTCTTGGTTTTGGAAATGTGTCTTGCTGAGAAGCTAACCAACATTGTAATACTCCGTACTTAGTATTACAGTCTTGGTTCAAGCAAGCACCCAGGTCGTGTCTGAGGCATTGAGTTGTAGCAGTTGTAAGTGTCGTGTGATATGCCAAATGAGTCATCGTCCTTTTGGGGTTTGTTGGACAGAGTGACAAACAGATCGGCAGTCGCGGCGGGAAAAACGTTGGAAGGAAGTTAGGAAGAAACTCAAGGCGGAATACGGTGCCCGACAAGATAGTAAGGAGTGATTGTAATGAAAAATGACCCATGTTTCTCGCCTAGGGTTGTTGTAAAAGCGCCAGTGTGTAGGAGGAATCTGTTTGTGTGTATGTCGAGTGGTTATGCAACGGTAAGCCGAGGCATCTATTGCCGAATGAGGTTTGCAGTTGTCAACTAGAGGTAGTGGTGAACAATGGTGTGGACAATCAGACGATTAGATACATGAGTGATTAGGGTCAAACTAGTGATGATGATGTATAAAGAGAAGTAGTGGGAGTATTCGTGTTGTACCAGAACTAATAAATGAAAGATGGTTGAAGTTATGTGTTAGTTAATTGTCAGACCCTTAACAATTGGTAGTACCTCCACCAAAGGTCCTAGTTGTGTGTGTGCGGTCACATTTTGGTGATTTGCCGCGCTGTCACTCACAAGCGGCTGATCAGTCGCAGGTTCAAAACCTCTCTCCTGAGTTATGTGATACAGGGTTTCACACACAAATGTATTCTGTGTGTGTGTGGTTTGTTTTGTTGGGTGATTGCGGTTCGGAAAGTCACAGGTGTTCTTATACAGTCTATCTGGACTCTGGCTCGATGTTATTGTGGTATCCTGAGCTCTGTTGTGTGTTGCTTAGTTAGCTCGTGATTTTATCGAGA
>LBNU01022254.1:28709-50210 GCA_014162995.1 Artemisia annua | reverse complement strand
CTGCGAGGGTTAGGGTTCCCTCTATTTATAGGCATGTAACCGATAAGGTTACTTGTTCCTTACTCTACGGCGTATCCGCCGATATCGGATATTGCTAGTGAATATCTTCCTTATTTAGAAGATATCCCTTTATCCGTTCCATAAATATGTTTTGGGCTTGGGCCTTATGGGCCAAAGCCATCCAGTTGGTAGTCCAACTGTCATGAATCTGGGCTACGCGTAGCGGGCTTAAATATTAGTATTGTTTACTAATCGGGTCCGTGACCCGGTGTAGACTATACGTCATTTGTACCCAAACAAGGAACGCCCAACTTTCACTACTTAGCTGAGCCGATTAGTAAACAACGACAACTAAAGTGGTGAAAGATCCTCTAGACACATCCGATTAGTAAACTACTTAGCTGAGCCGATTAGTAAACTACTTAGCTGACCCAAACAACGACAACTAAAGTGGGTGCTCATCCTACTTTCACTACTTAGCTGAGCCGACTTTGTGTTTGTGTCCATTTGTACCCGACTTTTGTGTGTTTCAAAACACACCCGACTTTCAAAACAAATAATCTTACTTGCATATCTCATGGTACCCGACTCTCATAAGTAAAAAATAAAATAAAATAAAATAATAAAAATATAACAACTTTCTTTTCTTATTTACCCGACATTTGGAATTCATATTTACCCAACTTTTGGTCATTTGAACTTTTTGGACTTTTGTGTCCAATTAAAAAAAGTACCTGACTTTTGCATATAACCGATTTTTGTTTTAGATCATAGACTACCCGACTTTCATAATCAGGGATACTAGTTTCGTTTTGGGCCTAGACATTGTGCTCGTTTGGTTTTAACCCAATTAGTGCAATCCAAAAATTCACCTACTTTGTCATATTTAACCAAAAGGAAGTTTACACATTTTCTACACACTCTTGTTAACAGATTTTGGGCCAAGCTTGTTACACGATTTTCACAAGTCATAAAAAGGTTTCTAACGGGATTCTAAGGTTTACGGACTTATCATTTTACGGAGTAAGGGTTAACACAAACTTAACACCGGACTTAATGTAATACCTCGTAATTTACCTAGTCCTTAATTATCGCTAAACACGAAGTAATTAATTATAAAGGTTTAATTAACCGTTTTTCATGTTTAAATTTTTACTTTTACTTAAGTCGTGAAACGACAAGTACTGTTGCCAAACAAACATTGTGACGAAACTCACGTACCGTTTTAGTGAAACCCGCACGTGTACCGACACAAATTCTAGTAATGGCAATCAACTCAATTCTTGTTAAGCGGAATAAATAGACTTTTGATTTTAAGTTCAATTATAAAAACGTCCTCATTAAAAATGTTTTTAGCGCTAACGCTAACTCAGAATACTCAATTCACATCGGAGCTCAACGGGACGCGAAGTACACTAAATACCTACAAAGTTATTAAAAACACAAATAAAACCAAAAGTTATATTTTCTTTTTTTTGTTACACCGAACCTCACCCACCTCTTTTTCATTTTTTTTTATAAATGTCCAATAAGAGTTATAAAACTCTTTTCTCACTCTTATCCCCACAAACAAACACTCCCTCATATCAGTGTCTTCATCTTCTCCATTCCCTCTGCTTCGCTTCACCTCACATGTGCGCGACAGATCTGAGCAAGCTATGACCACAAGACGACAAGACCGGTCCTAACACCCTTATCCTCTTCCCTACCATCTGAGACATCTCAGACCTGAGCTCACAACGATGACAACAAGACTCCAAGTGAGATCCGTAGAATCGCAGACTGAGTCCCTTTTTGTCTAAACCTCAGGGTCAACGCATCACAANAAACAAAAATCATATTTACTTGGCTCATACTTGGAAGTGTTGATTTTTTTGGTCTCTGTTGATTGAGTCATTTTAAGTTTTGTAATTATTCCCGAGGTCGAACCCCTGCTTGGACTTAACCTAGCAGTAAGGTGTATTTGGATTTGATATGGTAATATTTTCAAGTTCTGTGGTGGTTTTGGTTGGTATGTAGTATGATGGTTTGTTGTGGGTCGAAACCCACTGTGGCCAAACCACAGTGGGAGAAACTTCGGTTTGCACATGGTATTTTTGGATTTTGTTGGTATAAGACTTGCTTGGTTATTCGTTGTTTGCGGTCGAGACCCAGGTACCACAAGGGTGGTCTGGTTGATGATTTCGGTTCAAGACAAACGCACCCACAAAGGGTGTGTTATGTTGTTTATCCCAGGTTACAAGGGTGTTAGCCTTGCTTTTGTTTCGACCGTCACCACCCACGAAGGGTATCATGGCTCGGTTAGCAGCAACAACACAAAGGTGTGTTGTGGTTTTCAATTGTGTTTATACATGTGCTGGTGTTACTCGACTATTTCGAGTCACAAGCACACCTGGGGTGTGTTTGTCTTGCTCGGCTAAAGGGCCTCAAGCCCGTACACTAAGGGTACCTTTGGGTTATGTCAAATCACTTGGTCGAGGAGGTTCGAATTTATTGTTACTTGGTCATTCGAGCTCAACTTAGGAGCATTTGGTCCACACACTTTTGTGTCAAAATGATTTCAAAAGGCAGTGCTATACATTTGCTTTAGTCTGGTGTGTTTACTACTGAGTCGAAGCCCACATGCCCAGCTGGGTGGGTTTGTTTTATCACTGGGCTGAAAGCCCACTTGTGTTTACTAAAGGGTGTGTGAGATACATAATACACCAGAAATAATCTTTCATATATTAGTCTAAAGATAAATCATAGTACATAACAAGTAAAAGAGTGTAGTGTGATTCATGCTCGGATCGTCATTCTAATCGTGTCACATTGGTTGTTTCGTCGGCCTACTTCACAATTCATTCCCGACTCACTCGACTCCTTTATACTCGATATTAATTTACGTCATACTTTTTAAATCTACTAAACATATTTTATAAACATATCATAAATTATACTAATATTCAAAGCTTAATTTTCCACAACATTAAAACTATGACAACTTATAATTTCCTTAGTTATGACAATGATTTAGTTATACTTTATAATAACTTATTTTTAAACAAATGTTATGACAACGGTTTATTAATTATTATGACACTTAGCCATCTCGTACAACTAGAACATATACACGAGGCATGCTCAATTTTATAAAAATCCTACACTTATAACTTACAAGTGTATTTTTGAATACAAACTCTTTTAAATAAAATCAACACTTAAAATATAATTTGTACACACTTTTATTATTAACTAATATTTAGCTTTTAAACAACATTCTTGTAATCCGACTTCGTCTATAGCCCCTCTTTTATCTATCTTGAACTCTTTGGGGGAGATGCATGCTCGTTTTACTTACATCTTTTACTAGTTTATCTTAAACACTTTACTTGATTTATGATACACTCTATTTGTTTATTGAAACATATTACATGCTACAAACATGAACACAAGTATTTTTCTGTATGCTACCGTGATTATTATTGCCTAAGACACACTTTTGCCACTGAAAGTCCCTCATATCATGAACCTTAGTCACTTGCGAGTGAACGCGAATATAGTGAATAGATCTATTGGCAGTTGACACCCCATTTGTGCTAGCCGGATAGGTAGCCAAATGCACTTTATTTGAAGAACAATAGGATGTTGGCAAACTCCTACACGAGGGCACTATTACTTCCATCATTGCTATGATGTCTGTTACTTACATCATCTTTATGATGTCACACATGTTAAGGGTTGCGTTCACATGACTTAGAGCAATAAGGCGGTACTGTAGTCATGATACAGTACTGCAACTACTAAATTTATGGGCGTATAACAACGTAGCCCACTGTTTATCAACTTGGAACTTGTGTTCATTTATTTGCATACGATCCTTAGGGATTTACTAAATCTTGACCCCGTTAGGGCAAACAAACGAACTACTTTTGTGTTGACCCGGTTAGGGCAAACAACAAACGAACTATGGGTGTAAAACAACGTTACTCACTATTTACTTCATTATCTCACAAACTCGAAACTTTTTCAACCAACTGTTTTACTTATAAACTCTATGAACTCACCAACCTTTGTGTTGACAGTTTTTAGCATGTATTCTCAGGTTTCCTAAGGTGATAACTTACTCTTGGAGGCACTTGGCAAACGGCATGGCATGGTCATAGATGACTCTAATAAACAGTTGGGATAACTTCATTTATTTTATGGGCCTATTTCCGCAATACTTTTGAAATATGTAAACTCATTGTTTTTAATAGTGAAATTTATTCTAAACGGTTGAGATAAAAACCTTTCTTTATACTTTGTGTTGTGATACTAATCGAGTAGCACCCCAGTTTTATGTATGCTTCCGCTGGACCCATTTTTGGGGGTGTTACAGATGGTATCAGAGCCACAGGTTATAGAGAACTGGTATTTTCAAAACCCAGACTATAACCATTTTTCTGAAAACTTAATCCTATGACCGCCACGTGCCTGCCTGCCAAGCTGATGCCTCACTTGTGATGTTGCTCACTAATATACTTGATGATATGTGTGTCTTACTATTGATTGATTTTTATCCACTTATTTTCGCTATCTACCATAAGTATTTTCCATATACTTATGCTTACGTATCATACCTATCACCACATTACATCTTTTCCTTACATAATCTCATCATTCGACCTTGAGTCTGGACATTTGTCTTAGCCTTTCAAAACAACTTTCTAAAGGGCATATTACTAGTATGACTGAGTCGAGTATTTTAAAGTTCATTGAACCTCGGGTGAATATAGACTGATCACCTATATTCAACCAGGGACAGTGGGACATAGTCTGATCACCTATGTCCAACTCAGAGGTGAACTTTGCGATACTGGGAGTAGTTATAATGGGGTTATGTCCGGTTGATTTTCTATTTGATTTCTGAGAACGGTAAAATGTCTTCAAGCATTGCATATCATAAAAAGTTTACTTCGACTCACAACACACTGGCATCATAATACTCTCTCATTGCAGCACTTTTCTCTTAAATACAACACTCTTCTCATTGCAATACTATGCTCTCTAAACAGACCATTCTACACTATATTACTTTGCGCCCACGTGCCTACACTTTACCAACCTATGCATGGAGATTTGCTTAGCAGATGATGCATAATGATTTAAACATTACTTAACATATATTAATGACTTATACTTACTATTACGGGTTAGTTACAGTCACCTCTACCCCAGACCATACGCGCAATCGATGAATCGGGATTTAATCACTAGGCGTTTTAGGAACGACTCCCCATAGTACCTAAGGGGAAAGCCTTCTGATGAAAGTAAATAATGAAAGAACCAATGAACCTTTAACAAGGTCTATAAAATATACAACAAGTTAAACCAACGGAAGCCTTAAGACCTTACGGAGTANTCACCTCTACCCCAGACCATACGCGCAATCGATGAATCGGGATTTAATCACTAGGCGTTTTAGGAACGACTCCCCATAGTACCTAAGGGGAAAGCCTTCTGATGAAAGTAAATAATGAAAGAACCAATGAACCTTTAACAAGGTCTATAAAATATACAACAAGTTAAACCAACGGAAGCCTTAAGACCTTACGGAGTAACTTGAACCACTATCTTCGGAACACATGATCCTTCACTCATCCCTTGGGAATACTAGTTGTCTACTTCCTTTTTATAAAATAATACACTGTGTCACTAGTACTTATGAACTATTTTTTTTCGATTATCCTACAATACACCCCACGAAACGTTTTACTACTATGTCATAAAATCAAAATTTCGGCCTTACTGTTCTTTTATAAACCATGAATCGCTTTTCCTAATGTCTTATAAACTGTTTTACAAATCATTTCACAAGTTACTTTATAAACCGATTTTTGCTGTCTTGCAACTATATCGCAAACTACCATTTTACTATTATCTTACAAATAATAAATTGTTTTCTTATTACTCTATAAATTGTTTTACAAATCATTTTATGAAATAATTTTACAAATTATTTTGTGGACCATTTACTTGTATGAAAAGTGTTTTTATGCTATTACCATATAAACAGAATAACAAATATTTTCTTTTGGAAATAAACTAAACCCTAGAAAAGAATCACGCATCTCTATCAAAAACTATAGGCAACAATCCACTGAGTCTCCTTACCGTTTCATCTCTAAACAAGTTAACTACTCGTTCCTTGCGATTAGATTCCCTTATTAATCCACCACTTTTACTTATAACCAAGGAAAACACCTCATGATAAAGTATCCGACTCACTCGTTCGTTTCAAACATCTAGCACAATAATAAAAGTCATGATACATCCCAGTACTGCCCAAGTAGGATAATTACCACAACTATAAAATTCACCCGACATTTAGCCACCAAGCACTACCAAGCATTAGAAATTAGGCTTTATCCTTGAACCTTCATAAACTTATAAATGTCATACCCAACTATACCTTCTTCAACGATTTCACTTTCAAAGATCTTTCTTTAAAAACGCGTTTATATCAACTACAAAAATATTTTTCCAAAGTACTCATTTTGTGTAGTTAAAAATTTTCTCTGGTCAAACAATATCAAAACTTTTGCATATTAAAGAGCGACTAAGTATTAAATTTTGTGAAGTTATTTTATCTACACCATGCTTAAAAACCCACACCACTAAATTATATATCTATTTTAGTCAGACCTTATCAAACTTTTGTATGTTAACAAACGTCTAAACATTGATTTCTGTGAAATTTTCTAATTTACACCATATTTAAAAATTCGTTTCTACTAAACTTTATATTTTTAGGTCGCAAAAATTTACTCGACTATTAGCCTCCAACAAAGATATTCGTGTCTTCTAGATTATTCGTTTGGCCAGCTTCGTGTAACCGCTTAGTCAAATAAAAATATCAAACAATTCCTTTTATCAATGCCTCTAAGTAGGAAGACGTACGATCCCATAACAAATTTTAAGATCAAATTCGGCCAATCACCCACCCTTATTTTCCAAGACAACCCTGGCAACTACAACAACTTAGAATTCCGGGACGGAATTTTGTCTAACGAGTAGGTACTGTAATACTTCGTAATTTACCTAGTCCTTAATTATCGCTAAACACGAAGTAATTAATTATAAAGGTTTAATTAACCGTTTTTCATGTTTAAATTTTTGCTTTTACTTAAGTCGTGAAACGACAAGTGCTGTTGCCAAACAAACATTGTGACGAAACTCACGTACCGTTATAGTGAAACCCGCACACGTACCGACACAAATTCTAGTAATGGCAATCAACTCAATTCTTGTTAAGCGGAATAAATAGACTTTTGTTTTTATAAGTTCAATTATAAAAACGTCCTCATTAAAAATGTTTTTAGCGCTCACGCTAACTCAGAATACTCAATTCACATCGGAGCTCAACGGGACGCGGAGTACACTAAAAAACCAGGGTTCTAAATAGCGCGCTATAGCGGCGCCATAGCGTGAGGCGTGGCCTCCACGTTAGGAAACAGGTCAAGGCGTCATCTCTAGGCGTAGCGTGCAACAAAGCGTGATAAGGCGTGATAGAGCGCGCTATAGCGCAAGGCGTGGCACTATTTTTTGAAGCTTTTAATATTTTTTTTTTTTTAATTTTTTTTAAAGATATTTATTGGAGTTGAGCTTATTTACAAGTATTTATTCGGGCATAGTAAATCCATGACTGAGTTTTAAGCGTATTAGCTAACTAATATTGACAACTCTAAATATTTTTTGCCGCTTTGAATCGCGCTTTAAAAACGCTATGACGCAACGCCTCACGCTAAAGCTTGAGGCTTGGCTATGCCGCTACGCTGCGCTTCACGCTATTTATAACCTTGCTAATACCCACAAAGTTATTAAAAACACAAATAAAACCAAAAGTTATATTTTCTTTTTTTTTGTTACACCGAACCTCACCCACCTCTTTCTCATTTTTTTTTATAAATGTCCAATAAGAGTTATAAAACTCTTTTCTCACTCTTATCCCCACAAACAAACACTCCCTCATATCAGTTTCTTCATTTTCTCCATTCCCTCTGCTTCGTTTCACCTCGCATGTGCGCGACAGATCTGAGCAAGCTATGTCCACAAGACGACAAGACCGGTCCTAACACCCTTGTCCTCTTCCCCACTATCTGAGACATCTCAGACCTGAGATCACAATGATGACAACAAGACTCCAAGTGAGATCCGTAGAATCGCAGACTGAGTCCCTTTTTGTCTGAACCTCAGGGTCAACGCATCACAACAATAAGATGATGAACGTTGAGGGCGACGGTATCCCCTTATGGCCTTGGCGCGTCTGTTACGAGGATTGAAGGGTCAAACCTTCCTTGTTTCATCTTTTCTTATACCCCTAATCGGTCCACAAGTAAACCACATTCCAAAAACTTCACTCAAAACCTTTACTCAAAAATCAAACAATCAACTGTGGTGGATAGCTTGCTGGATCGGATTGGGTTTAATTATTATTCAAAATTTTGTTAGACTCTCAATCAAGTCTTGTTTTGTAAGAATCTAAACCTTTGTTTTCATTCGAAATTGTATATGTTTCTTGAATCTGATGTTTGCTTTCCATAATCTGTGAATGAAAGGATACTTTTGTTGTTGTTGTTATTAATGTGTGGCAAAACTAAATAATTATACCAATAAAAACCTACATAATGGCTCTTGATGTAAGTGCTTATCACTTGACTTTTTATGTCAAACCTTGAGTTGGGTTAAATTGTTGGTCCTGCTTGGGTCGAACCCACTGTGAGTCGAACCACAGTGGGAGCAACTTCGGTTTGCACATGGTATTTTTGGATTTTGTTGGTATAAGACTTGCTTGGTTATTCGTTGTTTGAGGTCGGCCTACTTCACAATTCATTCCCGACTCACTCGACTCCTTTATACTCGATATTAATTTACGTCATACTTTTTAAATCTACTAAACATATTTTATAAACATATCATAAATTATACTAATATTCAAAGCTTAATTTTCCACAACATTAAAACTATGACAACTTATAATTTCCTTAGTTATGACAATGATTTACTTACACTTTATAATAACTTATTTTTAAACAAATGTTATAACAACGGTTTATTAATTATTATGACACTTAGCCATCTCGTACAACTAGAACATATACACGAGTCATGCTCAATTTTATAAAAATCCTACACTTATAACTTACAAGTGTATTTTTTACAAACTCTTTTAAATAAAATCAACACTTAAAATATAATTTGTACACACTTTTATTATTAACTAATATTTAGCTTTTAAACGACATTCTTGTAATCCGACTTCGTCTATAGCCCCTCTTTTATCTATTTTGAACTCTTTGGGGGAGATGCATGCTCGTTTTACTTACATCTTTTACGAGTTTATCTTAAACACTTTACTTGATTTATGATACACTCTATTTGTTTATTGAAACATATTACATGCTACAAACATGAACACAAGTATTTTTCTGTATGCTACCGTGATTATTATTGCCTAAGACACACTTTTGCCACTGAAAGTCCCTCATATCATGAACCTTAGTCACTTGCGAGTGAACGCGAATATAGTGAATAGATCTATTGGCAGTTGACGCCCCATTTGTGCTAGCCGGATAGGTAGCCAAATGCACTTTATTTGAAGAACAATAGGATGTTGGCAAACTCCTACACGAGGGCACTATTACTTCCATCATTGTTATGATGTCTGTTACTTACATCATCTTTATGATGTCACACATGTTAAGGGTTGCGTTCATGAGACTTAGAGCAATAAGGCGGTACTGTAGTCATGATACAGTACTGCAACTACTACATTTATGGGCGTATAACAACGTAGACCACTGTTTATCAAACTTGAAACTTGTGTTCATTTATTTGCATACGATCCTTAGGGATTTACTAAATCTTGACCCCGTTAGGGCAAACAAACGAACTACTTTTGTGTTGACCCGGTTAGGGCAGACAACAAAAGAACTATGGGTGTAAAACAACGTTACTCACTATTTACTTCATTATCTCACAAACTGTGACAACTGGTAAATTTGAGAACCTGATTTGAAATATGATTTTATAATTAAAAACGAATTGTTAATTTGATTGAAATGGTTTTTTAGAAATTATGGGAATTGGTGATTGATTATGTTGAAATTGGATTCGTGTCATTGGTTATGATGTGGAATATTATGTCGTTAGATCATTCTGTTGCATTAAGTTAGGCACTACTTCGACTCTGGCACTAGGAACCTAATAATACGATAAATATAAAGTTTTGTTACGAGAAATAAATAGAGGCGTATTTATAGTCACGTTTTATGGAAAAACCTATTAAAAAATGATGGCGTACATATAAACGCGTGTTGAGGATTTTTAATAACAAATATGGGCTCGGAAAGTGAGAGTTGCGATTTAATGAGAACCGATTACGTTTTATTTTTATAAACGTGTTTATTATCAAATTTAATGGAAAAAACGTATTTAAAATGAATAGTGGCAATTAAAATTAATGTTGGCGATTTTTAGTATTTTTCGGGAATAAAAGTAAGTAATATCGGGAGAGTTTATTTAAAATTTCACCGCGAGTCCTTGCACCACCCCTCCCTTTTGAAAATAAATAAAAGACGAGGACCTTTTTGCAATTTACAGAATATTTACCTAGACCTAACCCTCCCATTCTCATTTCATCCTCATCACCAACCTCACATATCTCTCTCGTGCTCCCTTGTAGCCGCCGCCGGCCACACTTGCAAACACCATCACCGCCACCCAAACAACCCCACCGCCACCATGAAAACACTCATCAAAATCTCCTATATCTTTTATTATATTGCACGCGCTCCAAAACAAACCTTAACACCTTGTTTCTAGTTCAACCGCCGTCAAGAGCCGCCGCCACCACCCTTTCTGCACCTCCTGTGATTTGATCTTGAAGATAGGTAGGTAGCACGAGCTCCACGCGCGAGTTGACTCGGTCAACGAGTCAAACTCACAACTAAATTCATTTCGGGTTTAATATCTATATGGGTTTTGATGTTTTTGGATAAGTATAAACGAATCTAATGTTTTGATTAAATAAAAACATTTTGATTCCATAAACTTGATTTGGTATCCGCTTGTGTCGTGTTGTTCATGTGTCGAGTCATGTAACCGCGAGCATAAGCTCACGGTATCTCTGTTATATTTTTGCTGTTCTTGTTTTGATGTTTGGATTGAGAACCGGAGTTGTATTGATTGTGTGGTTGAAGCCGAGTGGATGGAATTAGGTTTAGATTAAAAATTTGGAGCTGAGTTTTGGTGTGGTTTTAGTTGTTGCTGTTGTTGTGCTGCCATGAGACGAGGAGGCTCCCAAGAAGGGACAAGCCAAGACCACTAGGATCTCGGCCACCTGTTGGTTATTTGTTGTTGTTGTTATTAGGTTGGTGATGTGAACATTGGGTTGAGACCCGTATGGTCTCGGCAAGGGATTATGGTCATTGTATGTTGTAGTAGTAATGGATTCTTGTGGTTTTGTTTGGTTGAAGAAGTAATGGTGTCGTTGTGTCAATTACTAGTTGATGGAGTTAGGATTAGACGCGAGCCGTAGACGGCCGCGAGTTGGGGAAGTTGTGGTTATGGAGGTTATATTATGGGCTTGTGAATTTGACATATTAAATTGGTAGGTTGGGCAAGTCGGGGTTACTTTGACTTTCTAGTCACGGTTGACTCCGACAATGCCGTAGCATGGATATTGATTTGGATTATTGGACTTGGATTGATAAATAAGCCGAGAGGTCATGACTCGGACTTGTGACTCGAAACGAATGGTAACTCAAATTAAATTTAAGATAACTCGAACATATAACAAAAATAATATAAAAGTTTCATGTAAGAAAATAAATAATAACAAGTATTTTACTTATTGGTTTTGGTTTAAAATGAACTTAATAACTAAAACGCGAGTTTTTATAATAAATGAGTTACCAAATGTTTCGAGGGTACGTAAACCTAGTGGTGACATAAGTGATAACTAAGTAGACATTGTGTATTTAGTTACGCGTCATGGATATGTGGCATTAATACATCTAGCTTACATAATTAACGAATCTAGTGAGAACTTGTTAAGTATGTCGGAAAGATTTAATAATGGATAACATATCCTACGACCCTTAGGCTGTGATGTAGTCATGGAGGAATAAGTAAGATGGATACATTGTAAAGTTTATTGGGGTGACTAGTTCAATAAGCTTCAACAATTTCATTTGATGACTTAGTAGACTATAAGAACTTGTCACATGAATTGTTGTGGTTTATTTGGTGAAGTTCTTTGGAAGCGTGAGTTCACTTGAGTCTTGTTGAGTCGACACCACACACATACATGGATACCAAACACTAAAACGGTTATGAGAAAGAGATTTTCGGAAAATGAAAATGGAATACGTTCGGGATTGGGAAATATTTATTTGAGATTTATGCTGAGGCGTATTGATATTATTATTAGGTAGTGCCGAGTCAGTAGTCGCCGTTGCAAGATAGTTGATACTTTCATTGCTTCTATTGATTCTTTTGCTATTTGCTGGACCTGAGGTGAGTCATAGCCCCACTTTTACTCTTGAACTTTGTTTTCAATACTGGGGTGAGAAACGTGCAAAATGTTTTATGTGGAATTTTATCGCCTTTTATTTAAAACTTGCTATGCTATAGAACTAGGATTTATAGGACTATAGTGTGCACCAATAGGACTTTGATATAGCGGAGGTTATCCGTGAGATTTGGTCGCCTATAGGCCCTATGGGACTTTGTTGCCTATAGGGTGCCCCTATAGGGTTTTGATAGCGGAGGTTATCCGTGAGATTTGGTCGCCTATAGACCCTATGGGACTTTGTTGCCTATAGGGTACCCCTATAGGGTTTTGATATGCAGAGGTTATCTATGAGATTTGGTCGCCTATAGGCCCTATGGGACTTTGTTGCCTATAGGGTTTTTGATATGCAGAGGTTATCCGCAAGGCCTAGTCTAGCTAGCAAGCGTTTTGCGTATATGTCCACTTGATTTAATTATGAATATAAACCTATGATCTCACCAGCGAAAGCTGACTTTTAGCGCGTTTTCTCAGGTAATTAAGTTATGATTGTGGATGCTTGGATTGGAGGTTTGGCTTGGCAACGCGGTCTAAGGATCTATTTTTCTAAAACTCTGATATGTATTTGTGGACCTACATTTATTACTTTTGGGCCTTACTTTGGATAAATTTGGGATGAATGTAAACTCAAAACCCCTTTTGGTTGTGTTTTACTTATGTTTACTTTATCTCATTCTTTTATGACTTGTCTTGAATACCAATCCCCGTAGCACCCTTGTGGAAAACTAGAAGAGGGGGGTTGAATAGTTTTACCTCTTTTTCGTTTTATAAAATGTTTGTTTCAAAATCTTCAACTAGAGTTTATCATGAAAACAATATATAATTAATATGATCAATTATATATGTGCGCTTTTGAGTTTGTTTTCAAAACTTTGTTTTATAAATAGAGCTTTAGTTTATCTTTATATGAATATGTTTTCCTTTTAAAATCTTAAAACGTTTTGTATCAAATTATCGATTAAGTTGAACTCAACATGAGAAGTGTGAATAATGCATCTAAGTCCATTAGACCATATCATATAATTATTCATCCTATAGCAATATTAACTTATATCTATCACATTCAACATCGAAACAATATAAGCAACAACCAACACATATATGCAAGCATAGATATAAAGTGATAGATGCAAGAATAAATGTAAAGAGATAAGAGAAAGAAGATGCAAACCGGACACGATGATTTATAGTGGTTCGGCTACAAGGTCACCTTCCTTGTTCCTACTCCACTCCCCGAGTCACCTACTTGAGAGTTTTCTTCACTACTCAACAAGCTCCCTTTTGGCGGAGAAAATCGTACACAACTTTCGCTTACACCAATTAACGACACTAAGCTAAATGTCGGGTTCTAATAGTAGCTAGAACCAATCTCACGACACGACTTCGATCACTACATGACTTCACGACTTCTTCACGACTTCACAACTTCACAACATCTTCACCACTTCACAACTTCATGACTTCTTCACTACTTCACACCTTCATGACTTCTTCACTACTTCACAACTTCATGACTTCATGACTCACTACTAAGTAAGATCATCTTGATCTACTTATTACATATACTTACACAACTTGTTTCTACAACTTCACATCAATACTAACTAGACTCTATACTTCTTTGGTTTTATGATAGGGAGGATTCTTCTCTTTCACTTTGGATGAGAAAGGATGAGGAGGGATTGAATCACTTGAAACAAAGATTAATAATCTTATGATCAAAGGGTTTTGAAAGATGTTTAGAAAGGATTGGGACTGAAAATTTTAGTGCTTAAGGTTGGGAAAAATACCAGATTTAAGGAGGTATTTATAGGAGAAAAATTCTGACAGTTTCTGACAGGGGAGCGTGGCCGGTCCCCTTAATTGTGGCCGGCCCCCTTAAAATTAAGGGGGCCGCCCCTTATAATTAAGGGGGCCGCCCAGCTGTAACGGCCAGAAACTTTGTTTTTTAGTGGGGAAAGTTTATTTGGTGAAAAACTAACTGATTTTGGTTAAAAATTTGAATTCATATATTTATTATGAATTAAACATTTTCCTTTATATACCAAAAGTGTTTTTCAAAATATATAAAATGTTTATAACATTTTATAACATTTTCTTTTAATTAAAATATTTCCCTTTAATTACCAAAAGTGTTTTTCTAAAATATTAACTTTACATCAATACTAACTAGACTCTATACTTCTTTGGTTTTATGATAGGGAGGATTCTTCTCTTGCACTTTGGATGAGAAAGGATGAGGAGGGATTGAATCACTTGAAACAAAGATTAATAATCTTATGATCAAAGGGTTTTGAAAGATGTTTAGAAAGGATTGGGACTGAAAATTTTAGTGCTTAAGGTTGGGAAAAATACCAGATTTAAGGAGGTATATATAGGAGAAAAATTCTGACAGTTTCTGACAGGGGAGCGTGGCCGGTCCCCTTAATTGTGGCCGACCCCCTTAAAATTAAGGGGGCCGCCCAGCTGTAACGGCCAGAAACTTTGTTTTTTTAGTGGGGAAAGTTTATTTGGTGAAAAACTAACTGATTTTGGTTAAAAATTTGAATTCATATATTTATTATGAATTAAACATTTTCCTTTATATACCAAAAGTGTTTTTCAAAATATATAAAATTTTTATAACATTTTATAACATTTTCTTTTAATTAAAATATTTCCCTTTAATTACCAAAAGTATTTTTCTAAAATATATAAAATGTTTATAACATTTTATAAAATTTGTAATGTCTAAATAAAAATCCCTTTGATCATAAAATGTATTAGACAATTGTTTATACATACCTTAAGTGATTGTTGAAGCATACTCGAGATGTTGAGATGTCGAGAGATGTTGACGTATGAATGCATAGATGATTTGTGATCACAAGTAACTTAAACACTTTACGTTATGTGTTGTAACTTACATCTTTGTCATCATCAAAACATGAAGAGGATGTTTAGATTAAATATCGTAATATAAATATCGTAATATTTATGCCAACAATCTCCCCCTTTTTGATGATGACAAACTATGTAAACTATAACTCATAGTAAAATGTATAAGTTACTTGTTTACACTTCTTCTCCCCCTTTTGTCGAAGCAAAAAGGTGGACTCCTAGACGAGACTTCTACTACACTTCAATACTTGAGATAGAATGTATAAGGCGAGCTTGCATCATCGTGAGTGAAGCCTTGACTATCGCCAATGCTCCCCCTTGGTGTATACTCCCCCTTGGTGTATGCTCCCCCTTGGTGTATGCTCAAAACTAGTTTTGGCTACCAAAGAATTGAGCGAAAAAATAATCCTACAAAACAGAGTTAGTAGAAAAAGGATGCACATATACATAATGATGATGATAGATATATGCATGACACTTATTGGGGAACAAGATATGGATGTCTAAGGTATATGGACTAAGAGTATGACACATGCAATTATTGTTTTAAAAATAACAACCTAAATCCCCCAAATAACATGACCAATGCTTAAGACGTGACAATGATTAGGACCTAATACAAGGATTCGACCGACATATTTTGGCGAAAGATGCCAAAAAGAAGATGAGAATGATATGTTCGTAGAATCAATGAGGAAGGATGAGCATGAATGGAAAAGGGAAGGTGATGACAAAGGGTTGACAATGATGGTTTAGATTAATATATCGTTTGACAAAGGTGAATGATTGGGAATCATGGGTTTTTTTTTTTTGGTGTTTTGTTGGTTGACGACCGAAGGTGGATATGTGAAATGAGGTGGCAATGACTCGACAACACTTGAAGCTTGGATTTCTTCTTTGTGTTCTTCACTTGATAGAAAGTGGAAAAGACGCATTTCGTAATGAAATTCTCTTGGATGAGGTGGTGATGACTCGACAACACTTGAAGCTTGGATATCTTCTTTGTGTTCTTCACTTGTTAGATAGTGGAGAAGACGCATTTCATAATGAAATTCACTTGGATGAGGTGGTGATGACCAATGTTCTGAAAGGCTCAAGGCGCACTAAGGCGCAAAGGGGGTCAAAGAGCCTTGAGTCGAGGCGCAAACCAATGCGCGGGATTCATAAATATGAGGTGCACTATACATTTAGGTTTTTTTATAACATATGTGATAACTTATGCAGCTTAAATAACATAAAATATCAACATTCAATGCATAATGCCACTTAATGGTTATTACATCTAACAAAGCTTGCATTTAAACCCAAAATATCAAGCAAACAACATATCAGAATCCATGAACTACCCTAAATCCCTGAATATACATTACAATATATGAGTTTATGACCTATAAAATTTAACAAATTACCATGTATCTCTATCAACTATCAACAGCAAAAAATCTATAGTTGTTTGGTAACACTTAACACTAAAGAAACAACATTTTTATCTGTTAATAAACCATTCTTAGATATTAGGTTACAAAAAATATATATTTCTTTGTTGATTGTGTGTTTTAGTTATTTTTTTAAATATTAGGGTTATTAGATATTTTATAATTTAAAGGGCCCAATGTATATAATAAGTAAGCCCAAAATGTATCTTACTATTAAGAAAAAAAGGCCAAAACCCCGTTACATCTTCTAGGCGCAAAAATCCCCAAGGCGCAAAAGCACAAAATCCACAAGGCGCTACGATTTTTACTGGATCCATGCATGGCGTGAGCCTCGACCTGAAAAAATCCCAAAGGCCGGAGCCTCGTGGGATTTAGGGAGTAGGCACGCCTTAGGCGCGCTTTTTAAAACATTGGTGATGACTCGACAACGCTTGAAGCTTAGATATCTTCTTTGTGTTCTTCACTTGTTAGAAAGTGGAAAAGACGCATTTCATAATGAAATTTACTTGACTTTTGATGACATGGACAAACATGTTTATGAGTGTATGGATATGACGATTGCCCTTTGATTCAAAGAGCAACACAAGGGTGAACATAGGTTTATGTAGTGGTGATAACACATTTAGTAGAATGTAGGAGATGGTTACATGGTTCAATCTTCGTGTGAAGATGACTAGGTGGAGTTATTGGTGAAAATGGGTGAGAGTGAGATAGCGATATTCATGGAATGAATTTCTTGGGTTGGAGGTGGTTGTGACACTTTTGGTTTCTTTGATGGCATGGAAATGGTGGATGACTCGAGATTGGTAGTGTAAAGGATGACTCGGTTTTTCATTTCACATTGGTGGTGGAAATTTTGACAAGGAAGAGGTTGATTGTGGGTAAATGGAGGTATGTTTTTGTAAGTAAGAATGTTGGAGAGTTTGGTGGTGTGATGTGGGTTTAGGTTTAAGGTAGAAGGATATATGTAAGTGGTGTGATGTGGGTTTAGGTTCAAGGTAGAAGGATATATGTAAGTGGTGTGATGTAGGTTTAGGTTTAAGGTGGAAGGATATATGTACGTGGTGTGTTTCCCTTCCCATTAAATCCATGCTCATCCGGACATAGAGTGTGACACAAATAAAGATAAACCAACATGAAAACGATGATCTTGACAATGACACGAAGGATGAAGGATAGCATACAATGAACTTCATCCATGAAGTTATGTAGCTCTTCTCGAGTATTGCGAATGTTTAAAACAATCACAAAACGAGTTACGAGGTTTTCCTAAAGGTGATAGCGGAAGAGTTGGATGGAAGATGTTTGACATCTATATTATAATAGAGTCATGACTCAAGAAATGTACATGGACGATGAGTGACATTTTAATTTGCATTTCGCTAATTAAAAATACTTAAACATTTCGGGTGAAATATTTAAGTTGTCACATTAGAGGTATTAGATTACTATCTAACTATCTCTTGACAAAGGAGTGGATTGTTTGGAAGGGAACAAGATGATGAATAAGGAAGTGAGTGTGCATGAAGACTCTAGGACACTTAAGACATTTTTGAGACTATAATGGCCTATCGGATTGTGACACTAAGGTTCTCATGAAATAAGGGTGTAAGATCTAAAGGCAAGAAATATATACCTAGATGGATGAGACATATAGAGTCAAGCATGTAAAGGCATTTAGGCATGTATCATAAGTACACAACTATATCATGTCAAAATAGTTATAGAAAGACAATAACTATTATAATAAACATGCATTCAATAACTAAGCAAATAATTATGAAGGCATATAATCAAATCACGTAATTGCAAATAAACATCTAGAAATATCATATATGCGAAATGCCATAAATCTAGGAATGAAAGACTATAGTGAAAAACAAAGTTCATAAATGTAAACTAGCGTTAGTTATATTTAGGAAGAACCATTTAATCAAGTTGGAGAATGAGTATGAGACTATTACTAGTGGTGCTCAATTAAGGCCAAACACGACCATTTTTACGGGTTACACACACCCAACTTCTCACATAGAAGCAATTCAACCATTAGGTTAAATTGATTTTCTAGTCAATAGATTCTCCAGTAGTCATTCTCCTTTTAGAAGAAATTAAGTTCCTAAATTTACCTAACGAAGGGTACCAAATATGAAGTTTCCTAGATTCACTAATACTTGGCTTAATGTGACTCAAACATCATGTTTTTACGAAGGTAAATCTAGATGATATATTTTACTCATGATCCTAATAGAGACGTGTTGAATGTTTAGACAAAAGTAAACAAAATGTTTTAATCTTTTGTTTATGATTTACCGGATGTTTGGTTTTAATAGCATATTACTTGATTTAATAAATGTGCTTGATTTAAGAATGCTCCTTAGCATATCTTGTGAAATGAATCTCATTAAGATTATTTATCTTAAATGAGTTTGTGATTCTCAAATGATATTAAAACTAGACGTTTTATATTCTTAAAAATATTATTTTCAATGATTTTTGCCAATGTTATATAACATAATTTAACTAGTATTTGAAAAGATGAATTTTACTTGTTTATGCATTGTGACAAGTTATTTTTCAATTCTAATAACTTATATTATTTCAAAAAGGAATGTGTAATGTATTATCTTGTAACACAACCATTCATGCTACGAAGAAAATAAAATTCATAGAATATATAGTGTGTATTATTCTTAAATATTTATTTTAGCTTGGATTGATGATTTAGTGTGAGCAAAGTTTACATATATTGTTAGTTTGCTCATGTTTGATTTTTCGGAGATGACACATTTATCCATTGTACTACAATGTAAATTGCTTGAATATTTCGGACGAAACATCCAAGTTGTCAATCCTACTTTATTGTGTATTTTATGCATGTATTAGCTAAATATTTGAAACACGACTATTGAACAAGTAGGCTCAATATAACATCATATTCACAAGTGTGAGTTATGATCCGATGCATATTCTTATCGTCTTGGAAAAGGATTTTGTTATTTTCATATCAATCGAGTGTGATTGAGTATGTAGATTCAAGACTATATCCTTTGTTGTAATTTGATATAATCTTGAAACTTAAGCAAATAACAATCCAATTTCTTGTCCACACTCAAAAACATATCAATTAGATTTGATAAATATATCAACCATAATTTGATTAATGTATTGATATAATATCAAGATCTTTCTTGACCCTCACGAACACTCATTTTAAATAAATAGATATTTTGGTAGTGTGTTCCATTAATCCTAAGATTATTTATAAGTGAGGTTAGTGAATGATTGAAAGTTGACTTATTATTACATGATTGTTATATGTTTTGTTTATTTGAAAAACTATTCATTCTTGCGTATAATAAACACACTTAGATTTTGAAAATACTTTTTCTTTTTATATAACTAATAATGTTTTTAAAAAGATTCAATTTCTCTTATTTAAACAACCTAAGGTAAAACATGGTAATTTGTTGAAAATATTAAGGTGACTAGATTTAACTCATTTACAAGATGTTTGAGTAAGATTAAGCCATTTATACCTATATGCAATGCAAGCATAATATAGCAATCCTAACGCAAGAAATCTAGCATAAGATCTAATTAAGTATAAACCAGAAAGCTAGCAATAAACTAACAGGGCACACATGCTTAGATATACAATTAGCTAAACTTCAAATAGCAACAGTCATCTAATATATTCAATTAAGAAAATAAAATCACAAAGAAGTTCACATAACACATAAAACACTTGTCGTCGTTTTGTTTATTATATACACCTATGTTTACTCAGCTCGATTTTATTTGAAAATAAAATAGTTTCCTACCCATTCTATAATTTAATTAAGATCAATATTTTGAAAACATAAATACTTAATTTTTCAAAAGTATATCAACTAGGAATGCCCAATTTGAAGGAAAAAGATAAAACAAAAGTTTTACGTTAAAACGAAACACAAATTTTTGACCACCGTGTAGTATTTTGCCTTTCTTGCAAATTTAACTTTGAAATGATTATCTTTAAGTATTTTTAAATGAAAGTAGACTCAATTACCTTTAAAACGCCGGGTGGCACGACTTCTATGGAGTTATGGTTAATTTTTTTATGATTTTTCAAAGTTTCTGAAAATCTGTCGAACAGACGGGCGGACCCCTTAATTTTAAGGGGGCCGCCCAGTATTTAAGGGGGCCGCCCAGACAGTTAAGGGGGCCGCCCATCTGGTACTCAAAAATGCAATTTTTGTTAAAAATTATTTTCTAACTTTGTGGAAATATGTGAAACTTTCTGAGTTTAATACCGAACATATAATACTTATTTTAAGCATAATTTTATTTCGAGCTAGTATAATTAGTGTATATAATATCAAAACTAATACAAGTTAATCAACAAAACACTTTTCATATTTAATCCTCCTTAATGGATAATTTGATACATGGATCGTACTCAATTTTTAAAACCATTTGTTTTGAAAATTAGAGCGACGTGGCTCTTGATACCAATTGTGGAAAACTAGAAGGGGGGGTTGAATAGTTTTACCTCTTTTCGTTTTATAAAATGTTTGTTTCAAAATCTTCAACTAGAGTTTATTATGAAAA
>LBNU01022254.1:8161-28511 GCA_014162995.1 Artemisia annua | reverse complement strand
TAAAATATTTATAACATTTTATAAAATTTGCAATGTCTAAATAAAAATCCCTTTGATCATAAAATGTATTAGACATTTGTTTATACATACCTTAAGTGATTGTTGAAGCATACTCGAGATGTTGAGATGTCGAGAGACGTTGACGTATGAATGCATAGATGATTTGTGATCACAAGTAACTTAAACACTTTACGTTAGTTGTTGTAACTTACATCTTTGTCATCATCAAAACATGAAGAGGATGTTTAGATTAAATATCGTAATATAAATATCGTAATATTTATGCCAACAACCCTGAAAGCTTGAATAGTCTTCCGCTGTATCAGATTTTGGGGGTGTTACACAAACTCGAAACTTTTTCAACCAACTGTTTTACTTATAAACCCTATGAACTCACCAACCTTTGTGTTGACAGTTTTTAGCATGTATTCTCAGGTTTCCTAAGGTGATAACTTATTCTTGGAGGCACTTGGCAAACGGCATGGCATGGTCATAGATGACTCTAATAAACAGCTGGGACAACTTCATTTATTTTATGGGCCTATTTCCGCAATACTTTTGAAATATGTAAACTCATTGTTTTTAGTAGTGAAATTTATTCTAAACGGTTGAGATAAAAACCATTCTTTATACTTTGTGTTGTGATACTAATTGAGTAGCACCGCAGTTTTATGTATGCTTCCGCTGGACCCATTTTTGGGGGTGTTACACTTAACATGAACAACAACACCTAATCACAACTTTACCGTCAAAGATCCATAATCATTCACACATATCATTCATCATGGATAAACAAATGAATCCCGAAGTGACTACACAAATCATTGCCAAAACTGCTTCTCAAAATGACATCATTCAATCCGATTCTAATAACCATCCACCTATGCTTTCTCGGGGTTCCTACACACAATGGGCAAGTTGTATGCGATTTTTCATCGAAGACAAACCCGAGGGTGAACAAATATGGAACTCTATACAAAGCGGTCCTAATAAACAGAAGAAGGTCGCTTCCAGCATATACAAATGCTACCACTCCTTCTGCATAAATTATTCGAGACCAACTTGATTATGATCTTTATGAAGATGAAAAGAACTAGGTCAAAGCTGATAAACTTGCAATTCATCAATGTTTTGCAATGACTAACAAATTAGATAATCTCGTATGTAGATAGTTACCCGGATGCAAAGACAATATGGGAGAAAATTGAGCGACTGATGTAGGGAACTGAAGTTGGAAAGCAAGAAAAGGAGATGGTGTACTTATGGGAGTATTAGAAGTTCATATATGTGGCGGGAGAGGTAATAGAGTCATATTATCAGAGGTACTCGAATGTGATCAATGACTTGAATAGAAATTCAATTGTAGTACCTCCACTCATCTTAACCATCAAACTCATGCTTCGTCTTCAACCCGAATGGAAATGCTTTATCACTCAAGTTAAGCATACAAAGGTACTTCAAGACATGAACTTTCACCAAATCTTTGATTTCTTGAAACAGAATGAAGATGAAGCTAATGATGTATGAGCTAAGCTTGAAAGACGTAAGCACGATCCATTGGCACTCATAACAGACACATCTTTGGCATCTCATATATCCCAATCACTAGTACATAGGCAAACAAGTCATGCACAAGCTGGATATATGATGTGTTGAATCTAGGTGATGAGGAGAAATCTGTTACGCTTTTATGGGGTCATTTAAGCCCTAAATCGTGTTTTTGTGATCAAATATTACCTCAAATCGTTCCTTTTGTCATTTTAGGTATTTTGGACAAGAATTCTGGAAAATGGTGCATTTTGGACGTTTTTGGAGTGAAAAGTGAAGAAAACGACAAAGTACCATGCTGGAAATTGTACCTGACGGCGTCAAGAATTACAAAGGGACGTCGTCACTCATTGAGACAAGAGGTGGTTATCACGTTTACACTTGACGCGCCAAAAGAATTATTGAAGCTTAACATGTGACGGCGTCACGTTGTACAAGAAGTAGGCCGTCACGTATTACTCCAAAGCGTGACGGCCCAGAAGATCTATAAGGGGACGACGTCAAGCAGATGGATTGGACGACAAGAAACCCTGGCCGCGGCGAGATGACGACGTTAGCCATTAAAAGGGGACGCCGTCACCAATGTAAATCTATATATAATTTTCGATTTTTCATTGATAAAAGAGAACTTTTGGGTGTGGAACTTTTGGAGTAAAACCCTAGTCCAACTTTTGCAGTAATTTTAGGGTTTCAAACCCTCTTTTCTTCCATGTTCAATTGAAGATATGTTATCCTTTAATTAATGAAATATGAAAGCAGCTGAAAAGAAAGCCATTTAACGATAGCTTAATGAAACCTAGTTATTGATTATTGGTTGTTGGTTTGTCATTAATTGTTGTGGGTGATTGATTTTAGCGTTAGGCTTAAGAAAAATGGCTAATCTCCTATACGGTAACTTGCTTGAACGTCTTAAGAAACGTAATCGGATGTGTACTACGGTTTTATTGGTTGTATTAAATGCATAAGTGACTATTAATATGGCCATGATAGGATACTAAACTTGTCGTCATAGGAAGCGATAGAAGCTTATAGAGTTAGGAAAGATCGTACACGGCCCCACGAATGGTATTAAGGAATGCAACCCTTCATCCACGCAATTGTGACAAACCAATTAATCAATAAAAGATAACTAAGGAGTAAGGAAATCTAAGTAAACACGCTTTTCTCCATATAAGAAGTTCTACGCTTTTTATTTTCTTGTTATTTTATTTTATTTGTTTAAGTAGTTATTTGGGTTAGTTGGCTAGCAACTAACTCCGCCCACTCTTCCAATACCCAAGATTTTTACTTGTTTTCCGTAAATATAAAAATACAAAAAGAATCATCCCTCACCTCTAGACCTAGTTAGATTAGTTTCAGTCCTAACGACGCTATTCCCCGAGAGAACGATCAATACCCCGGTACTTGCCACTCACTATACTACATCGGTCAGGTACACTGCCTGGTGGGGATTGCAAGCTTCTCAAGATCCCTTGAGAAGTAAAACCTTTTGCAAGGTTGCAAAACCACGCATCAAGTTTTTGGCGCCGCTGTCGGGGAATAGTTATTGCTTAGGTGGAAATTTATTTTTATTAGGTCTACTCATTAGATTCCTATCTAGTGAGATTTTTATTTTATTTTCTTTTAGGTTTTCTTTAGTGTATCTTATTTCTTCGTTTCTTTATTCGTAACCATTACCATCCACCATTATGGAAGGTGGTAATATCTTTGATCCCGCCAATCCACTACAACAAAACCCACCACAACCAAACCAACCTCCTAGAGCACGCACTTTAGGAGAATACTCCCGACCTAGCCACCAAGGCTATCGAAACACCATTGAGCTCACTCAAGGAGCCAATGTGTCTCCCTTGCGATCCGACACCATCCGGTTGGTGCAAAGCGGATGTGCATTCCATGGACTTCGTTCCGAAGATCCAAACCAACATCTCAAGGATTTCCTTAAAATCGTAGATTCCATAGACCTTGATGTTGAAACTCGAGAGACGACCATTGCGTCTCTTCCAATTCTCTCTACATGACCAAGCTAGTCAATGGCTTGAGCGTTTACCCGCGGGACCCATCACCTCTTGGGATGATCTCACCTCTCGTTTCCTTGCTCAATTTTTTCCATTGGGAAGAACCACCAAGTTAAGGAATGACATCTTGATGTTCCAACAACGTCAAGGCGAAACTCTTTACGAAGCATGGACTCGTTTTAAGGACTTACTTCAAAAGGTCCCTCATCATGGCATAGATCTTTGGCTCCAAGTCCAAATCTTCTATGACCATATCAATCTTTCCACAAGGCAAACCATTGACCAAGCGGCCGGTGGTAAGCTACGTGATTGGAGTGCGGAAGAATCATGGGAACTCATAGAAGATCTTGCTCTCTATGACAATGAAAGTTGGAATGATCCCCGTTATTTGAACAAAACGGTCAAGGCAATATCTTTGTCTTCAAATAATTCAAGCATTCCCGACCGTAGGATCATGGAACTTGAAGACCAAGTCAAGTTTCTCATGAAATCCTATGAAGCTCCTAAACCTTCAAGCCAAGTGAACAAAATCACTTCTTCATGTGCGTATTGTAGTGGTCCCCATGACACTCGTGATTGCATGGAACTCCCCGAATAAGCTTTTGCGGACTACGCATCCTCGCGTACCGACGGAGCGGGTGACAAGTGGTACACTTTCAAACCCGAGCCAAACCCTTACGGTGATTCATACAACCCCTCTTGGAAAAATCACCCAAACTTTAGGTGGAAACAAAACCAAAACCCGTACCAAAACAATTCCTCCAATCCACCTAGTCGTTTTCAACCAAACGGTTCATCCTCAAACCGTACTTTCAACAAAAATCCTTCCAACAAGTATGGTAGTACCAACAATTTTGAAGGATTGATGTCCAATTTTATGGCATCTCAAGAAGCTCGTATGGCTAAGTTTGAAGCCGATTTCAATCAACAACAAAACGAGATGACCAATAAAATTGACAACTTGTTGAAGGCCCTCAACAACCAAGTGTTTGTGCCGCCAAATAAGGACGCTAGGAACACAAGTAGCGGAACCCAAATCAAGGACCCCTCATCTTCCAAAAAAGTCCACTTTGTCAACATTGTCACTATTAAGCCAATCAATAAGGATAAGATTAGAAACGATAGTGAATCTAATAATGAGGTTAAGGAAGTTGAGGATGATAAGGAAAAGGAGGTAGAAGAAGTAGAAGATGTAGAGGACTACTTCGATAGATTACCTACTAAGGAAAAACGTGCGTACCATGAGGATTTGTTCGATGACCCCGAGACACCATACTTCTTAGGTTCACCAATCATCAAAGCAGGCGATCCATCTAATGTCAATATACCGTGCAACATTGGGCAGGTGCATGTGTGGAAAGCTTACATCGATCTTAAATCTCCCATAAACATTATGACTAGGATCCATTACAATTGGATAATGAAAAAGCAACTTGGACCTAGGATATTTCCTAACAAATGTAGGATAAGTAACTTTGTGGGAAAAGTTAGGGGATTGCATGTTTTTGTAGGAAACTTCACATATGTTACCGATTTTGTGATTGTAGAAGATATTCGTCCGGTAATAGATAATTGTTTAACTCAAGTAGTGTTGGAAGAGCCATTTGTTGAAGTCTCCAAAATGAGTTATGACCCGTCTCTAGGGATAGTTAGATTCAAGGAGGAGACCGATGAGATAGCCTAACAAATGCCATATAAGATAGAGCAATACCAACTTTTATCGAACCTTGAGAAGGAGTATAAGCAAGCGATCTACTAAAGGAATGATGAAGATAGACGTAGAGGAGTAGACTACGTAATGAACAAAATAATTGGGTTCTATAAGGAATGCCTACAACTAGGTCCTGAATATAAGACTAAACAAGAGGATGACCTAGAGAACGTGACCAATGATGGAGTCACGTAATAGGACGTGGCTTTGAGTCTAGCTACAAGACTCGTTAATAGAGAAAAGCGCTTCTTGGGAGGCAACCCAAGCTTTGTTTGATTGTTTGTTTATTTGATTATTACNTAATCTCAACATACCATGCAACATTGGGCAGGTGCATGTGTGGAAAGCTTACATCGATCTTAAATCTCCCATAAACATTATGACTAGGATCCATTACAATTGGATAATGAAAAAGCAACTTGGACCTAGGATATTTCCTAACAAATGTAGGATAAGTAACTTTGTGGGAAAAGTTAGGGGATTGCATGTTTTTGTAGGAAACTTCACATATGTTACCGATTTTGTGATTGTAGAAGATATTCGTCCGGTAATAGATAATTGTTTAACTCAAGTAGTGTTGGAAGAGCCATTTGTTGAAGTCTCCAAAATGAGTTATGACCCGTCTCTAGGGATAGTTAGATTCAAGGAGGAGACCGATGAGATAGCCTAACAAATGCCATATAAGATAGAGCAATACCAACTTTTATCGAACCTTGAGAAGGAGTATAAGCAAGCGATCTACTAAAGGAATGATGAAGATAGACGTAGAGGAGTAGACTACGTAATGAACAAAATAATTGGGTTCTATAAGGAATGCCTACAACTAGGTCCTGAATATAAGACTAAACAAGAGGATGACCTAGAGAACGTGACCAATGATGGAGTCACGTAATAGGACGTGGCTTTGAGTCTAGCTACAAGACTCGTTAATAGAGAAAAGCGCTTCTTGGGAGGCAACCCAAGCTTTGTTTGATTGTTTGTTTATTTGATTATTACTTGCTTCTGTATGTATATTTTATTTATATTGTCTATAGTTCATGTATCAAACATTTTGTGAAAATGCTTTATTTTGTTTTTAACTTCGTCTTAACTACATGTAAAGGTATTTTTGAAAAGATAAGTGTAAGGGAAATCCAAATTTGTTCTAAAAGAACGAATTGAACATGAACGATAACAATATTAAATCAACATACATATTAGTACTTGTTTGAGTCAAATGCTTGTATCGAGTCATAATGAATATTTTGCAGAAATTCCAGGAATGAAGACATAGGTTTTTCTGGAAATTTTCCGGAAACAAAATATAAAATTTCTGTCAGATCAATTCTGATGGCGTCAGGCATCACCCGACGACGTCAGGTGTAATTTTCTGAAAATTTTGCAGGTTTTGTTCTCTGCCGGAATTGTAAAGTTTCGTACAATCTTTAACTTTTAAACTCCAGGAATCTGCAAATATTCATTCCACAAGCATTATATATTTACTTGATTTCTAGGATTTACTTTTAAATAGAATTTACCGCCGATTTTACGCTAGGTTTTCTTATTTGTTTTCTCAGGTTTAACTGGTTATATTGGACAAGAAGATGTACATTGATGCAGGTTTTACCGACCAGGTTTTAATATTTATAATTACTCGTTTTACCTAAGGTCTACCTATTTGCACTAACGGACAGAGAATCCGGTCGTGAGTAGGATAGTAATGGTAAATCCGAGGTCGTCCCAAGAGCTATGTGGTGCGGACTATGTATAAGTCTAATGTCACAAATTTAATTAAAAGAGATAATTGATTGATAATTGGAAAGGAAATGAAACTAGAAAACAAATAAATAAAGTAAAGGTTGTGAGCAGTGGGAGAAAAGTGTACTAGCCTAGTTACTTCTCCTACATCATTTTATGTCATGTTCCCTATTAAACTAATCTTATACTTTAGGTGGGGCGGACATATATCACTAGGTGCATATGGTCAAGTTCCCTAGCCTATCTCCTCCGAATCTTGTCAGGAACCACAGGTATTCCCCATGCAAGTGAGCCGACGTATGGTAGACGGGTTTGAGTCATTAAGTGCCACTACATGCTAGACTTATCTCTAATGGCCCGTTGTCACGATCATAGGCCATTTCTCTAACTTCTTAAGTTTATCAAGTACGGAAGGTGATCCTATGGTCAATTCGCACATGAGGCAGTATGGTCAGTTGTCATCCCTCCCATTTTCTCGCAATCCATCAGGCTAGTGTCCTATGGTCAATTCTTATAGCCTACTAAGTCAATTGGGGTCTTAATTCAATTAAAGCTAGCGTAATGGATACATTCGCATATCAAAACTACCGAAATAAAAGGTTCTCAAGATAAACTAAGCATACACACACGTAAAAGCATATAAGAAAAGTGCGGAAACATGATTAAAACAATATAGGCAACATACCTAGGCTAGCACCAGAGGTGCTTAGGCGATCATATTAGAATTAACACTCGAAACAAAGTTTACAAGATCCATGTATTCAATATGTAAATGAAATAATGAAATGCTAAAACTTATGGTGATTGAAGTGTGATTTCTCCCTTGGAAAGCCTTAATATGCTGCTGTAGAAGGGCCTCCTAAAAGCTCCTAACGATCTCTGACTCTGTGTGTGAGAAAGTTGTTGTCAAAATGCAGAAATTAGGGCTGTATTTATAGGCCCGTCGGGAGTTACGGCGTAACTATGAAATGTGTTACGCCGTAACTGGTGAAATCTTATCCAGATCCATAGTTTACGGTGTAGCTGATAAAATGTTACGCCGTAATAGTGATTTAGGGTTTCTTCTCCGTCGTAATCTCCAAATGTGTTACACCGTAGAGTGTTTATCGGATCTGAGATAACTCTTGTAGTCTTCATTACGCCGTAATCCAAAAGGTGTGTTACGCCGTAAGTTAATTCTTGAGCTTGGACTACTCTCGTACTCGTTGCTACGCCGTATTCCATAATTGTGTTACGGCGTAGTCTTCAAATCTGAGGATTCTTCAAGACTTGTGATTGTTACGGCGTAAACCATGGAATTGGTTACGCCATAACTCTTGATCCGTGTTAACTTAGGTCTTCTTAGTAGAAATCCTAGCTACGACGTAGTTGAGAGATTGAGTTACGCCGTAGCTTCTTCCAGCATACTTGGATTTGTCTATCATTGTACGTTCTTTCCAATTTCCTCNTTACGCCGTAAGTTAATTCTTGAGCTTGGACTACTCTCGTACTCGTTGCTACGCCGTATTCCATAATTGTGTTACGGCGTAGTCTTCAAATCTGAGGATTCTTCAAGACTTGTGATTGTTACGGCGTAAACCATGGAATTGGTTACGCCATAACTCTTGATCCGTGTTAACTTAGGTCTTCTTAGTAGAAATCCTAGCTACGACGTAGTTGAGAGATTGAGTTACGCCGTAGCTTCTTCCAGCATACTTGGATTTGTCTATCATTGTACGTTCTTTCCAATTTCCTCGTCTCTTTGGCTCCTATGCTCACTTGTAACCTGGATACAAAATATGAAGGAATAATAGCATATATCCACATAATCATTAATATAAATGAGCATAATAGGGGGAAATTGACACTTAAATATCAGGATTATTTGATGTTATCATACATGCAACATATCAAGCTTTTGGAGCTTCTTCAATCTCGAGTTTTCACATTTTCTTGGAAGAGGATTTAACCATGTTACTACATCATCCACACCGAACGAATCAGGGGAGTATTTGTTTCATTCTTTCATTTTCCTTTCTTTTACATCTTTTAATTGAACATTGGGGACAATGTTCGGCTTAAGTGTAAGGGGGTAAATGAAGATTCCTTAGAGATTACAATTACACTTGATTTTTGTCTTGTTTGATGGTAGATGTGTAATAAAACTAAGAGAAACACTTGTTAGGGTAATTTTAACACAAAATTTAAAATTTTTGCAACATATAGGAGTGAAACTTTAGTCTTAATAAGCGTCTCATGGATAGGAGTTATATGACTAGCACAAAAACCGTACCACTCAAAAATTTCCACCCCAAATATGTGAGGTTCGCCCCTAGATTTGTTAGGAATAGCATTCATTGTTAGTGCTTGTGAGTGTACCGGTAGTATTTAGGTTCTAGAACTTGCGTTAGTGATTCATCCCGAGACCATAAGTGAGATTACATTCGTGTAGTTTGGATTTACTACATGATAAAAGACATTAGGATAACCCTTGTTTTAAGCCTGTTTTATAATTACATTGACTTCATTGGTCAAGTAATTCTCCCACACCTTTGCGATGTACTCATTTTTACTACACGATACCCCTAGTATACCCCTCAGAGCCTATCTTTTTCATTTCTAACTTTAAGCATTTTACTTAAAGGAAGAATTTGTTTACAATCCACCCCAAAATGTACACCCAAATCGCCTTAGCCTACCTTGTATGCACTCATCTTTAGTGTATTATTGTTACAACATATGTTTAAACCCTTTGTTAATTGTCTAATTGATTACATGGTTGCTAAGTCGAGTCATATCTTGTACATATTGTTTTGGGATGATTGGGACTCATGGGTAAAGTACTAGTATAATGGAGTAATGGGAAAGAACATCAATTATTACCCCCATATATGCATAAATGTTTTAAAGTACTCCAAGTATTTTAATTATCTTAATTCGAGTAATTAGAATAGTTACATGTAAAGTATGTAAAATTTCAAGTGTAAGGGGAGAACCGAGCCCCCTTGATGTATTATTTTGGATGGTAGGGCAAGAGTGTATGAAAAAAAATCGAAAAATCAAGAAAAAACGAAAAAAGAAAAAAGTAGAAAAAGAAAGAGAAAAAACATACGGACTACCATCCCGTATTCTTTTATATTTATTTTATGTTTTTGTTAGTTTATGATTAGCTTAAGTTGAGTCGAGTCTTGGCTTAGCAACGCCGCATTGTACATATAATTGACTAAGACAATTGACTTGCCACCAGTTAAAAATCCCTTTATCCAACAAACCGTGTTTTCCATATCCCTACACCTAACGTTATAACTCTTTGATAGTTTATCCTAGGTGCTTATGCCAAGTAGTGGAGATTTTCGATCCTTTCCCAAGCCTATGGTAATCTATTTGCTATGACAGGTAGTGAGTGATATTTTTCCATTTCCATTAGTGATATATAGGTTTATAACACCCGAGAGATGAGAGTATCCAAACACTATTTGTGAGGTGCTAGTGTATGATTTCCGTGCTTGTTTCGACTAAGGTGGAACAATCATTTGTTATAATTACTTTTATATTAATGTTAAATGACCCCTAACTTGTATTTTGATTAAAATAAAAGCTCATTTGCTTGAGGACAAGCAAATCCCAAGTGCAAGGGTATTTGATGAGGAGAAATCTGTTACGCTTTTAAGGGGTCATTTAAGCCCTAAATCGTGTTTTTGTGATCAAATATTACCTCAAATCGTTCCTTTTGTCATTTTAGGTACTTTGGACAAGAATTCTAGAAAATGGTGCATTTTGGACGTTTTTGGAGTGAAAAGTGAAGAAAACGACAAAGTCAATAAACCATGCTGGAAATTGTACCTGACGGCGTCAAGAATTACAAAGGGACGCCGTCACTCATTGAGACAAGAGGTGGATATCATGTTTACACTTGACGCGCCAAAAGAATTATTGAAGCTTAACACGTGACGGCGTCACGTTGTACAAGAAGTAGGCCATCACATATTACTCCAAAGCGTGACGGCCTAGAAGATCTATAAGGGGACGACGTCAAGCAGATGGATTGGACGACAAGAAACCCTAGCCGCGGCTAGATGACGACGTCAGCCACTAAAAGGGGACGCCGTCACCAATGTAAATCTATATATAATTTTTGATTTTTCATTCATAAAAGAGAACTTTTGGGTGGGGAAATTTTGGTGTAAAACCCTAGTCCGACTTTTGCAGTAATTTTAGGGTTTCAAACCCTCTTTTCTTCCATGTTCAATTGAAGATATGTTATCCTTTAATCATTCAATATGTCTATGTGTTGTTTGATTATATCGTATGCTTTTCTTTCTTTTAACATGCTAGCTTAGATTTACTTGTGTTTGCTTAGATCTAATGAAACCTAGTTATTGATTATTGGTTATTGGTTTGTCATTAATTGTTGTGGGCGATTGATTTTAGCGTTAGGCTTAAGAAAACTGCCTAATCTCCTATACGGTAACTTCCTTGAACGTCTTAAGAAACGTAATCGGATGTGTACTACAGTTTTATTGGTTGTATTAAATGCATAAGTGACTATTAGTGAGGCCATGATAGGATACTAAACGTGTCGTTATAGGAAGAGATAGAAGCTTATAGAGTTGGAGAAGATCGTACACGGCCCCACGAATGGTATTAAAGAATGCAACCCTTCATCCACGCAATTGTGACAAACCAATTAATCAATAAAAGATAACTAGGGAGTAAGGAAATTTAAGTAAACACGCTTTTCTCCATATAAGAAGTTCTACGCTTTTTATTTTCTTGTTATTTTATTTTATTTGTTTAAGTAGTTATTTGGGTTAGTTGGCTAGCAACTAACTCCGCCCACTCTTCCAATACTTGAGATTTTTACTTGCTTTCTATAAAATATAAAAATACAAAAAGAATCATCCCTCATCTCTAGACCTAGTTAGATTAGTTTCAATCCTAACGACACTATTCCCCAAGAGAACGATCAATCCCCCGGTACTTGCCACTCACTATACTACATCGGTCAGGTACACTGCCTGGTGAGGATTGCATGCTTCTCAAAGTCCCTTGAGAAGTAAAACCTTTTGCAAGGTTGCAAAACCACGCATCACTAGGTGTAAGATTTCTATCAGGTTTTAATATTTATAATTGTCGACTAACCAATAGACCACCGTGAATATATGTTATAACGTATACCAACCATTATGATATGGATCACAAATCACATAAATGCATCTATAATCTATGATCTAGACAATAGCCACAACACTTCAAGCAAGTAAACAAACGCAATTAAGCACGATAAACATAAAAGATATCCAACGAAAATGTAATTAATTGAGTAAATGAATCAAAACAACTAGATAATCATAAACATAGTTAACACCTAAGCGTGCTAGCCCATAATCTCAGTAACAGTACACAATGATTAAATCAAAACTATACGAGTAGAATTCATAGTTAAATCGAAACGATAAACAATGATTACTAAAGGTAAGGGATACTCGAGATGCCCTCCTGGCGAGTCGTGGTGTTTTCTGCCCTTCTTTGCTTCCTAAAACCGTCTGTAAGCTCTATGGTGTATGGTGGGATTGTGTCAAAACCGGTGGAATGAGCCCTCTATTTATACGTTTACGTCAGTAGGTCGATACATTGTATGCAACTCCACCGATACAACGTATTGGCCTGTTTGGTGTGGACTCCACTCATAAAATATTCAGGTATAATATTTTAGCTGCCATTGTATAGCGCGTATGGCTGTAATTTCATACGCCGTATTCTTCTTGTTCCAGAATTGGTTCTTCTTTGGTTAATCTTCATCTATACGGCATATCACTGAGGTTGTATACGTTGTATTCTTGTGTTTGACTTTATAACTTCATCTGTAGACCAGGTTTAATATACAGCGTATGTTCAAATGGGAATACGCCGTATTCTTCAAACTTAGACAATGTCTTGATTTTGTCTAAGTGTGATGATACGATGCATCCAGTGAACACTCATACGCCGCATAGGATGTCAGCTCAACATGTATTTCTTAAACTTCTTCATTTAGGATCCAAATAATGCCGATACGTGCTCCTTATCCATAATTGCTCCATAAACACTAAGAATCACAAAAGTAAACGATTAAGTAACGTAGAAATCTGGTATACATTTATGGACAACATTTAGTGTAGATTTTCTCAAATATTCGTCATGATGTTTTAGGATGCAAAGCTTTCGGCTAAAGGACCCTAAGACATGTGATTCTTATCTAAAATGATAGTATATGAGCAATATATATGGGATAGATGACGTATGAATATAGTATTCAATTAATTACAACAAATATTCCCCCACTTTATTTTTATTTTTTATAGGATGAAAGTAGGTTTTTTTTGTTTTGATCAATGGTCAAGATTTGTTCATTTGATCCATAGAGAATTTGGGGTCTGCATTGACGTAGGGAGCTATACAATATTTCGAAATTCGTTTAATCTTTTTCTTGTAGCATAAACTTATTGTTAAACTGAAAATCTTCTCACATGAACATACAAATTAAAGTATAAACATAACTAGTTTAGTAGTAGTATGATAAATCCAATTACTAAATGAGCCAAAATGACTAACAGCAGTACGTCTGAACTAATGTTCACACAACTCACAACTAAAACTAGAATGGAAACTCTAGCAGTATGTCATCAACACATATAACAAACACGGGATCAAACCTACTTGAAAAAAGCCCTTGTTAAGGTAATAAATCTGGTCATCCTACATTAATTCCTACTATCATCCATGTTTTATATGAAACTAAAAACCTATCTTTATAAATTGATTAGTGGTGAACCATATTTTTCTGCATGTTGGTTAATTTAACTCACTCTCTCCTTGAATTTTTCTAAACCTTCACCTCTCTTTGTGGAGTCACATCATAACTCGGATCCATCTTTCTCCCTAAAAAGGCTAATCCTTTACAGTTTCACCTTACATTGTCTTTGTGCCTTAATCATCTTTTGATCTTAATCTTTCGGTAAGTAATATGATTAATCTATTTGTTCCCTACCTTTAATTTTGCATATTTTTTTGTGATTTTGTTTCAACAGCCGGCGGAGTTCTGTTGTTAAGGATTGTGATTGTTGTTATTTGATTATATATCTCATTTATTTTGTAGTTTTAGTTGTGATACATTACAGAATACAAGTCCTATAAGTGAGATCTTGGTATATTAGTAGAGTGAGCATATGCCCCCTCGTTCATGTATGTTCTCATTATCTACAAAGACACTAATTATATTGCAGCATCGGTCTTAACTCTTAATTTTGCACTTTTAATGTTTTAACTGAACACGTCCAATTCCTTTTTTTTTTTTTTTTTTTTTTTTGCCAAAAATGTTTGGAACATTAAATTTACAAACAATTCTAGTCAATATAAACAATTTGGGCAAACTTTTTAGCCTAGTGATGCTTTTGCTTACTTTGCTGGCCGTTTGCAAAATTATTTTACTATGTTCTTGGGTAAATTTGCAACTTGTACAACCAAATTCCTCATTTAGGGACAAAAGAACAATTTAAAGTCTTTGGCATCATGAAAGATCGATGTATTTGTAGTTGTGGGTCTGTGTTTTTCTTTTCTTGGCCGCATTTTGTTATGGTGAATCTTTTTTGAAAATGCAGACCGTTTACGAAAATGCTCTCTTTAGCAAACAATCGCATTTGTTCGGATTTTTTAATACTGGCCAATAATATACGGATCTAAAAACTCATTTAGCGTGTATTTGTGTAGACATGATTGATCAACATCATCCAAGTATTTCCCAGAAGCTTTCTGGGAGTCATTTTACATCAACCATGACACAATTTCATGCTTGTGACAATGTTCTTCAACAACGATATCAGAAAAACTACACAAATGCTGCCTTCAAATTTCCGTTGAACCCACGAACCACACTCCCCCTTGCGTCCAAGCAGTCTCCTGTTTGGGTTCAAGCCCCATCTGAAAAAGGGGCTGCAGGGTTTGCCATCGATTTCCTTATGGGTGGAGTTTCTGCAGCCGTATCAAAAACGGCCGCAGCCCCAATTGAACGTATTAAGCTCTTGATTCAGAATCAGGATGAGATGATCAAGGCGGGTCGATTGTCTGAACCATACAAAGGGATTGGCGATTGTTTTGGTCGAACCATTAAAGATGAAGGGTTTGTTTCATTATGGCGAGGAAACACTGCTAATGTCATCCGTTACTTCCCAACACAGGCTAGTGACAAAATCTTTAAAAAACTGCATTTTGAAACGAATTTCATGATCTTTATATACTGATAAGACAATACGTTAAATTGACAGCCAATCAATTAGAGTTAATTATGTTTTCTGTGAATTTTAGGCGTTGAATTTTGCATTCAAAGATTACTTCAAGAGGTTGTTCAACTTTAAAAAAGATAGAGATGGCTATTGGAAATGGTTTGCTGGCAATTTAGGTTCTGGAGGGGCTGCGGGTGCTTCGTCACTCTTTTTTGTTTATTCACTAGATTATGCAAGAACCCGTTTAGCAAATGATGCGAAGGCTGCAAAGGGAGGTGGAGATAGGCAATTTAACGGCATGGTTGATGTCTACAAAAAGACCTTAGCGACTGATGGTATTGCTGGGCTTTATCGAGGGTTTAACATTTCATGTGTTGGAATTATTGTGTATCGTGGTTTGTACTTTGGATTGTACGATTCTTTGAAGCCTGTCGTTCTCGTGGGAAATTTGCAGGTTAGTAGCGTTCCTTGTGGTTCTATTTTTTTAGAAAAATAAAAGTTTATTAACTAGCCGTGACAATTTTCACTTATTTACTTACAAACCAATCAACTTAGGATATCTCGGTTGATATATGTTTTATCTCAACGCATGGAAGGAAAATAAACTAGCTAGAAAGGAAACAGGTTAAATATGTGGATCAGGTTAAATATGTCGAACAATTTATTTTAATACATAGATAATACAGCTTCATAAATCGTTTAATAGGAGAATTGAGATTAGCGTTTAATAATATAGTTTATATAATCATATTTATATATTTTTCATATATAACTGGTAAAACTTTCTCATTTATACTTGAGCCATTCTGGCATTGATGATTTTGGGTGCATATTTCAGGATAGTTTTTTTGCGAGTTTTGCGCTTGGTTGGGTGATCACAAATGGTGCAGGACTTGCATCATATCCTATTGACACAGTACGAAGAAGAATGATGATGACATCTGGTCAAGCCGTTAAGTACAAGAGTTCAATGGACGCGTTCACTAAGATCTTGCAAAATGAGGGTGCTAAGTCTCTCTTCAAGGGTGCAGGTGCCAACATTCTTCGAGCAATCGCAGGTGCTGGTGTGCTATCTGGTTACGACAAGTTGCAAGTGCTCGTCTTTGGCAAGAAGTATGGATCAGGCGGCAGTTAAGTGGCCAATACATGCACCTACATCTTATGGTAGCTTTTTCCCTCACTATGGTGACAAAAAGCTTAAGGAAACTTGATTTTTTATATTTTTTGGGCTTTTTAGTATAGTAGTATAATAATGATTGCTTTTAGTAAACAACAATCGTTAAGTGTCAGCACTAATGAACAATGTGACACTCAATGATTGTTTTTGCAGAATATTTCACCTCCAGTTCGAGTTTCTATTTTAAAACATCTTTTACCACGTACGTTATCTTGTGGCATGGAGCATGGTCATTGTACATGCATTAAAATGACTTTTTTTATATCAAATTTTGTTGGTAATGTAAAAGAGTGTATAACATCATATCCATATTTTGGTTGTTTCATGTGCTACTCTCATTTTAGTGATTAACGGATGAAATTGAAGCAAAATTGTGTAAATTTAACAAAGTGTGAGCCAAACAAACAAAAGTTGGCTAGCCAAGTCGTAGTGCATAGACATGTCACATGTGCACGGTTTAGCTTAGAGCACCTATTGTGTCTACTAACCACCATATTTTTCATATAATAAAAGATCTGCGCTTTTGGCAAAATGGATATTTTCATTGGCCGATATGAAGGGTCAATTGCAAAATCAAGCGATTTTATTAGTGAATCGAATGTAAAAATGAGTAAATCAGTGAAAAAAAAATATGTGTCAAAAGTACACGAGACGGAAAAAAAAGTCATGTTTCCCTAAAACAAAACTGTGATAAGTTTTAAATTTGCATGGTATCCAAATTTGAATATGACACAAACCCTAATTCCGTTTTATAAATACCCCTCATTCGGTATTGCTTCTACGTCAATCTACATAAGCTTGCAAAACATCTTTACTACTTCCCTCCCCGCTAAAACCTCCCTCATCTCTGCTAAAACCCTCCTCATTCTTCAACACTCCTACCACAATACACTAGCATACACCTCCGATCATTCCTCATATTCTATAGTTGATAACCATTTGCCACACCATAATTAGCTAAAGCTAGTTTTAGTTATTTAGGGTGCTCAAACCTCATACCTAAACAGGTTTCATCTGATTCCAGAGTGGGGTCATGTTTAGGATAAATAACACTTTTTTAACTTTAAATTCAGGGTCTATGAAACCATCTTCAGGGTCCTCTATTTCTACTTCATGGCCAACAAGGACTAAGGACTGGCTCATCAATAAACCCTCTAAATATCTCATGGTTGCTACTTCTTGCTACACAGTTTGTTTAGAAAAAGGGTCTTGAGTGGTTAAATTCTTGATAACTATATTTTCCTCACCTTCTGTTTTAAAGTCAACATAATCAATGTCCTCACCCTCATCACTTGAATCACTACTAAAATATCATTTTCTTCTTCTTTAAGAAAGTCCATAACATCATAATCAAAATGTTTCACGTATATATCCTTTCGAAAAATGCATAATCGCATATATATCCTATGCATGCATAAAAACCATTGTACCATGTGCATCAAAAACTTGTACAAAGGATATATATATATATGCAATTATTCACTTTGGGAAGGATATATATGCAATTCTGCCTAAACAAAAAAATAATATAAGAGATAAACAATACTCCGTATCATGCACTAACCTTCTTACAATTTCTCGTAAATCTCTAAAGGACATACCTTCGAAGTTGATATTTGTTATTTGTTTTTCGTCACCTTGAACATACCTTAACGCATTAGCAATGATAACCACATCATGATGGAGATTAACAATAAACATTTGATCTGTTTTTAAATCAAAAAAATAAAAATTATGGTTTCAAACCAAAATTAACAAAAATAAATGAAGACATAAGCTACAAGACCAACAATTAATAACTTGCCTTTACTCATCTTTAACTTCAATTAACGTAATTTTGTTAATTAACTCAATTAGGGTTTGGCATTTGAATTGAGGGAAATAATTGGGAATAAGGGGGGCTATATCAGTCAACGATCCTAGTAGGCTAATATATATGTTAAGTATTAGCCTAGTTAGATTATTAGAAAGAAAAGGCGCGCCGATCAATTTTTATTCTCAGCCGGTTGCAAAAATTGCTAAAATGTGACGAATTTGAAACTTTCAATTACTAGCCTGGTAATTTAAAAAGTTTGTTTACTAACTCGGAAAAGTTGTGAAAATATGTTTCTATTTAATGGACTTAACACTAAATTACCCGATATAAATACATAGTCTCAAGCCAAGCTTAAAGGGGTGTTTGTTTAAGCTTATATGTAGCTTATGAGCTTATTTGTGTTTCGGTTTATATTTCATAAGTCTTAAATATTCAGCTTATTTATAGACTTATGAGCTTAATAAGTTATCTTATCTATAATCAGTGTTCTAAAAGGCGCGTCAAGACGCGAGGCGTGGCCTCGCCGCCACGAAATGTACCATGGCGGCTGCTCTAGGCGTGGCGTGGAAAAAGGCGTGAAAAGGCGCGCCTTTTGGTAAGGCGTGGCGAGCTCTTTCAATCATTTTTTTTAATAACTCTTTTGAACTAGTATTTGGAATTTGGGCTATTTCGTCTAAATGTCTAAATATATTAGTATAAATGTATATGAAATATGATACTATAACATAATTGATAAATGTATAAATATTTTTTTGCCGCCTTAGTCACGCCTTAAAGAACGTCATGGCTTCGCCATGGCTCGTAAGGCATGAGACGTGGCCATGCCGCCACGCCCGTCTCACGCCATTTATAACCTTGTCTATAATACTTAAAGCTTATCCCCTTAATTTAATGTGCAAGGGGGGTTGTGCACAAAAAAAAAGTATGGTACAACCAAGACATTGGACACCAAATAACTACACAAATTTTCGTTTATGATACACTCATCTTTGAATGCAAATATTCGTATCTTGAATGCTCATAATAAACTCATATTGAATGCTCACAATGAAATATGCAGTTATATATTTCACATGGGTAAACAAAGAGATGTAATCATGAAGTTGATATGAATCATCTACACAAATTAGTGCAATATGAACCAAAGTGTTAAAAACACAAACCAAATTTATTTTTAAGCTCTTTCGAATTCTTTTGAAGTTTTTATACTCCCTTATAAATAGCGCAATACAAACTCAGCCGACCCTTCCACCGCCACAGCCACCGGAACCGCTGCCAACATCAATTGTTTCCGCTGCGAACACCACCAAATCTAAATTTTACAGGTGGTGTTTCGAGTTTCGTTGTTGTTTTAGCCGTTCCGATGGTGATCCAACAACCAGATTCGACCAACTAACAACCACCAACAACAAAAAAAATCACGTCTCACAACCCATAATAACAAATCCAAAACTGTGTCCTAGACCCTAGAGAAGCCGCAAGGTTCAAAATGTTTGGCCCGGTTACGTTTGGTGGTCGGCGGCATCATCATGGTGGGAGGAGACACCACCGAGGCCAATGATTAATCTCTAATCCCATCTCCAAAAAATAACCAAGACACAAAACAAAAACGAAAGTCATGCAAATAGATCTCAGGTATAGTTTTCATGTGCTTATAACAGATCTTTACATCTCGAAAACCAACTCATCATTGATCTAAAATTAAACCTTACCCGAGACCTCACTTAAAGATCTTGAAGACGAGCTTTGCCTCGATAACGAAGCCTTTCCGGAAAAACGATACCTCACCAGGATATTGGAGGGGTGGGATTGGAGGGCGCAGATACGACGGGATGTTGATACTGCCGCCATGATCTGATTGATCAAAGAAAGTGTTGAGTGGCAATGGCTTTTTGGATTTGATGGGGTTTTTGTATTTTTGTTTTTTTGGTTGTTATGATAAAATATTGTGATCCGTAACAAAAATACATGGTTGTGGTCAGAGGCGGAGCTACGGAGGGAGCACGGTAGGCACGTGCCCCCCCCCCCCATAACTTTCCGGCGAAGTGTAAGTTTTTAGAAAATCTCGTGTTTGCCGACGTTTTGCCCCCCCCCCCCCCCCCC
>LBNU01022252.1:22642-38728 GCA_014162995.1 Artemisia annua | reverse complement strand
CTTAGAACGAGTAATCATACAAATCAAAACACAACAAAGTGAAAAAGAAAGTTGAAATGAAAATCTTTTTGATTTTTATGTTTTATAAAAGAAAAAGGAAAAATCATTTTGGTTTCTTATAGGTTTTATAATTTTTTTGTTGTTTTTATGTTTTTGAGAAAACGTTAACTTCTAAAAGAAGGTTCTTCAAATCACAAGTCTCGAACGATCAAACGACTTAATCTTATCAAACGCTCCCCGGCAGCGGCGCCAAAATGATTTTGTCGAAATTCAAGCGGTGAAGCTTAAACCTCGAGTCGTAGTCCCAACGAGGGTTAAATGGATCTAGTCAGCTCAAAATCGTGAGTTATGTGAAGTGAATGAGTTTAAAGATTGAGATTTGGTTTTTAACTACACTACGAGAAAACTTTAATATTTAATAACAACCTAGAAAATGAGAACGTGTTTAAGAGAAATAGAATTAAGGACACAAGAAAACATTAAACTAGATTAAACTAAGAGAAATGAAATTGAAATTGTAAATGATAAAAGAAAGTAATAAAGAAAATATTTTTGGTGTTTTGTATTTGTGATTAACAAAAACGATTAAGGATTAACACTATAAAGAAAAGAAAAGTTGAACTAAAAAGTAAAATGTTTTTACATTTTAGATTTAATTGACAAAAGAAAATTGATTAATTTAAAAGTAAATGCAAAGTTTTAAAAAGATTTGATGAACTACGTTGACAAATAAGTAAACTAAGTTAAATAGATTTTTAGAAAATCCGGCGGAGTTTCGTTTAGAAATGAACTAAACAAAACTTCACTCGATGAAACGATGAAGTAAAGAAAAGCCTATCCCGGCTAATAAAAGAAATGAGAATGGAAAATTAGAAAACAAAACTCGACTCAAAAGAAAACTTAAAATGATACTAGCTAAATTAGAACAAATGATCCTAGTAAAGAAACAATAAGACTTGACACCAAATTAAATCAAACTTGCAAAAATACTTATGAAACTCGCAAAACAAAGGAAACCTTACTCGCAATTTTTAGACCCTAACTCGCAAAATAAAAGTACATACTCGCAAGATTATAAGACCCAAACTCGCAAGATGTTTAGTAGCCAAGATGAAACTCGCAACTAAGGATGCTTACTCGCAATTTTTCTAAGACTGATACTCGCAAACAAGAAATATGATACTCGCAAGAATTTTGAAGTGTTACTCGCAGAGATCAAAACCTTACTCGCAACCTAAAACTAATACTCGCTAAACCGTAAAATCTATACTCGCAAAAACCTCAAATCCACCCCATACTCGCTAAACCCTATACTTGATACTCGCTAGAATAAGAGAAATGGTACTGGACGATTTAAAGGCAAGAAAATGAAATATAAACTTGAAAAACTTGTAAAAGCTTTGTAAATAGCTAGTTCAAGTAACAAAAGCTTAAAATAAGCCAACGATTCACAAAAATAAGCACTAACCCATTTTTTTTTATTCTTATTCGAACCAAAATACATGCAAAGGTGGTAAGGATTTGTAAAAGCTTTAATAAATGATAAAGATTATGTAAATAAAGATTGACAATGAACTCAGAACTTGTAAAGATTAAGAAGGAAGATGAAGATGAATGACAATAAGCTAAAAAGAAAAGTTTAAGACATGAAAATTAAAAATGCATTCATAATAAAAAAACTTACAAAAACTAAAACTTAATAAAACTAAGACTAGCTTCAAAATGAAGCCACCCATGGGGTATTTATCATGCTAGGAGGGGTTCAAGTTTGCCTTCGTGTACATTTTGCCCCCTAGACTTTTACATCTCATGAAAACAACACATAAACTACATTACAAGACTAATAAACGTTTCAAATACTAAATGTAACTTCTTGTAACTTGAGGCTTCGTGGTGACGTGTTCTCTAAATGTCTTCAAGGAATTAAAAGATCACTTGCTCAAACTTGGACGGTTTTTCTTTTAAATATCTTTGAATATTGATTAAGTGTCTCTTTTATTTTTTTGAGCTTCTAAGGAATAATTTCGTCGTCACGGGCTTTTCTTAAGAGATTTCATCTTTGGCTTCACTTCTAGACTCTTTTCCACATCTCGTGCTCGTTTTAGGCTTTTTGGTTGATTTTGTTGCCATTTATGCAATATCCTTCCCTACACAGTCACAAACACAAAAACGCGATATCTTTGGCGTTTAACGTTATTTTATGGTCTAATAGAGCTTGAAAATGGTGAGTAAAAGGTATGTGAATAAGCACATACCAAAATTCATCCTCAGAGAAGAAGACTTTGTTCTTGGTGTCACAAATTTGTGAGACTGAGAACAAACTGAAATTTTGCAGTTCCTTCACAAAGTACACATTCTGAAAGTCCAACTTGGGTGTTCTGATGGTTCCTTTCCCAGTGATTCTACCTTCACCTCCACCAAAAGTTACAGAGCCACCATGTTGAATTGGCACAAAATCATGTATTAATTCTTTATTCCCTGACATGCTTCTAGAACAACCACTATCCACTATGCTAACTGCTTTACTTTTAAGAGGATGTTCCTACAACAACAACAAAAATAATATACAAAAATTAGTACACTTTGGAGACTCAAGTCATCACTGACTTGAGTCTGCCTTGTGGACCATAAGTGTTAGGCCATGGAGATATATAAGATCCACCATTGTTCTTAGTTTTGTGTTGAAAATTAGGTCCCATATAGTTCCAAGAACAACCTGCTGAGAGCTTAACAGCAGAATCCCATGGTGCCCCCCACCCCATATACATTGGGTGATAATAACTAGGCCAAAAACCATTTGAAAAGTAAGAATTATTAGGTCTATAGAATGGTCTAGCAACTTGTCTTTTCCTACTGGGTGGAAAAGGTCTTCCAGTAGAAACAGGTCTATCCGCAGGAACTGACTTATCAGCAGAAACTGATTTATCAGCAGGATTGGTTCTGCTGGTTTGGGGAGCTGCTTGTGGAACATAAGATGGTATATCAGTAACATTTTTCCACTTTGGTCTAGGTCTGGTCTGATTAGCACACACACCCATTCTCTGCTCATGAAAATTACAATCCTTAATCAAATGAAATTTACTTCCACACACAAAGCATTTCTTCTTTTTAGAAGATTTATTCAAAATAGATATATACCAAAACAAGCAGAAGTATTCAAACCACAAACATTATCAGAATTGTTTTGCACAAAACTAAAAACATTGTCTTGCAGAGAATTAAATGACAAGTCTTCAAGTGAAACTGTGTCAGAACTTGGTTCATCAGCAGCAACTCTAACAGACTTGGGTGTATGCTTGGGTGGGATCTTGGGAAGGTCAGACTTTTCACTTGAATCACAGCTGGTATAAGTGGTAGACCCTTGGTCTGAGGACTTGTCACTGTCATAAAAAGAGACAAAGTCATTAGTGTTACAAGTAGGGTCTGGCAAGTCATTGGACTTTTTGCCATACAGATGGTGTGATCCATCAAAGTCTGAGGTCTTAGTGGTAGGCATGTGTTCTCCTCTAATAGTTCCAGGGACAGCATGTAAAGCTCCTTCTTTAACATAATTTGTTAACCCTGCTGGTGTAGATTTAGACCTATCATTTACTGCCTCTAAGCCAACATACTTNTCATAAAAAGAGACAAAGTCATTAGTGTTACAAGTAGGGTCTGGCAAGTCATTGGACTTTTTGCCATACAGATGGTGTGATCCATCAAAGTCTGAGGTCTTAGTGGTAGGCATGTGTTCTCCTCTAATAGTTCCAGGGACAGCATGTAAAGCTCCTTCTTTAACATAATTTGTTAACCCTGCTGGTGTAGATTTAGACCTATCATTTACTGCCTCTAAGCCAACATACTTCTGAAAACCTAATCCTATCTTAGATTTTACAGATTGACTACTATAGAGTAATTTAGCTAACTTATCACCTGAAATTAGCCATTTATTATGCCTATCCACCTCATTATCTAGCTTCTCTTGTAATTCTGGTTTTTCTAAATCTACCCTAGCTTTTTCTTTCTCAGAATATTTTAACTCATTTAAAGCATTTGTTAAATCTCTTTCCAACACTCTTATCTTTTCTTCATAAGCAATCTGATTCTTTTGAAACCATATTTTTTGTTGCTCTAAGGTTTTTAAAGCATCTTTGTGAGCTTGTAGAGCTACAAAGCATTCATTGTACTAAGGTTTCATGTCATCATAAGCTTCCTTAAGATCATTATATTTATCATTACACCCAAAAACACAGTTATGTACCTGAGAGATGCCCATAAAGGCAAACTGATCATGCGCATCCTCTGTGTGGCACCAAGCCAGCATGCCACTTTGCTCAGTATCATGACTCTTCTCATCATCACTTTCAGGCTCATGTATCTTCCAGTTCACATGCTCATCTAGAGATATCATAGCTTTAGCTTCTCCAGCTCCAACCTGTTTCTGTTGATAGGCAGAATACCTTACATCATCATCATTCTTCTTACTCTGGCACTCTCTGGAGAAATGACGGAATTGACCACAATTGTAGCACTTGACCTTCTTTCTATCAAATCTAGCTGGATCTCTTTCCATGAAACCAAACTTCCTTCCAGCCTTTTTCTCAAATCTCCTGACACTCACTGAGAGCATAGCCATTTGGCACTTCAGGTTCATCTTCTCCAAATCCAATGGGTCAAGCTGAACAAAATCCTCATAGGTAAGTTGCTGCTGATCTTCATAATCAGCAACAAAAGACTAAAGCATGTCATCCATCACATTACTAGACTGGGAGTGAGATGTTTTTCTAGAAGCGACGTAAGAGGTTGATGATGCTGATGAAGATGCGCTTGCAACCGAAGTCAACTTATTGGATGTGGTGCTCACAAAAGCTGAGTAAGCGGGAGTGGATGAACGAGTGTGAGTTCGAACATCAGGCTCAATACTTTTGAGCTTGTTGTAGAGATCATCAAAGGTGAGGTTATTAAGCACACCTTTAGCTTAGAGGGCAATACTGACTTGCAACCATGATGGAGGTAATTATCGTAGGAACTTGGCATTGCAGTCTTCATTGTCTTGTTTTGCCTTCATCTGGTTTAACTGACTCAGAATTCTCTGAAATCTGTCATACCCCTTGTGGATTCCCTCTTCCTCTGAGATCTGGAACTCCTGAAACTGTTGTTTGAGCATGGATCTCTTCATCCTCTTTGATTCTTCATTGCCACCAAACCTTGCTTTAATAGCTATCCAGATGTCCTTTGCATCGTCCATGTAGTGGAAATCACCTATATGTTCATCTGGGATAGCTTGTAGGAGAATAGTTCAAGCCTGGTTCTCTCTTTGAACTGATAACACTTCTTCAGCAGATGTAGGAGCCACAAAGGTCAGATGACCATCAACATCTCTGGTGGTCTTCCTTAACTTGTTACCATTAAGAACTACCTGCCACATATTGAAATCAATATTAGTGATCCAATTCTGCATCTTCATGGCCCACAAGTCATAATCCTCCTTCTTGAGATAGGGAAATTTTGCATTGCTGTTGGTGAGGTTGAGTTGATGTAGGGTTGTAGCATTGATTGGTTGAGTGACTTCTGAATCATCAGATGATCCTGGCATGGTGTTAATTGTAAGAGTTGGAAAAAGAAAGTTGTGTAAATATCACAGAGACTCCCCCGAGGCTCTGATACCACTTGTTGAAATTTAGACCTTGATAGATCTTTGACCCTTTGGATCGTTAGCAATGTCTGTGTAATCACAAACACTCTAAAAGAGAATCTCTACTACTTGTATTGTTTAGCGGAATTATAAATACAAGCACAACACAAATACTAATAATTCTTTAATCCTCTATGGATCGTTTATTATCAATTGATAATGTTTTTCTCAAAACGTACATAATGCATTAGTCAAGGTTCCTTTTATACTACAAGAAACCCTAACCCTTCTTACAAGAATCAAATAACAGTAAAACAATAAAAGATATTCTACATATCTTGTCCTAGAATAAACTAAGTTTACATTCTACGAATTAACTATATCCGCAGAATCTTCTTATCCGCAGAAACACTGTCAGCAGAAACCCGCAAGGCTATCCGTAGGATCCTTTCAGCAGCATTCCTCAGCAGTACTTTCTAGAATTCCCAACATTACAATTGATTGTAAACTACTACATTTTAGACCAAAAAGTTAGTTTCCAACCAATGCAATTTGATAGACAAAAAATATTCTTATTACAATTACACTCTAGTTCCTTTGTTTAATCAAGAATAATTTAGGTGGAAAACAATCATTCATAGACAAATGATTATAACTAGTTGAAGAACAATTAATCTTTCCACCTACCAAATTATGATCAACTAGGTAATCTTGATTGAACAAATGTCACTATGAAACAGTACGATTGGGTTTTAGAATATTGACTTGAAATTGGATTAAAACATGTTATCACAATCATAAACTAATCACTAAGTAGTAAACATAATCTAAGCAAATGCACAAAGTTACTAGCCACTCATAGCAAACATGAATATAAACTCAGAATACTTAGCATTAGAAACCATAATTAAAGTCTTACAATGTTTGGAATATGATTACAAATGAGTAGGTAATGATTCCCTAAGTGTTGGTGTTGACTTCTTGAGATTTTGACTTCTGAATACTGACTTTTTGGGCCTCCAAAGTTCCTGGACTTCTATGGATGAATTTGAGAGCTTGAGACTAGTAGAGAAATATTTGATGATTGATTAGTAGTTGTATCTTGAATTGTGTGTTTACAAATGATTGTAAGAGCTCTATTTATACTACTCCTCAAGCCTATTCCATCTGAATCGGTTGCGGGAGGCAACCGATCGGATGGATGGGTTTTGTGTACACATCTTTGATCTTTTGCTCTTCGGCTTATATCTTTCTCGTAGCTCTTTATACTTTGACTAAACTTGATTATTTCTTGTCTAGGAACTTTGGAATGATGAAAACTTGGATTCCTTTTCACGAATTGCTTGAACGGAATAGATCTTGGCTTTGAGAATCGTGATTTCTTCTTTTCTTTAACAATCCTTCACTTTTTCTTCCTTTTACCTATACTTGGTTACATATACTTTGCAAACATAATTTGATACGATTAAGTGACAAAAGAATATAAAATTAACCAAATATCATATATAAAAGTACAAATAACACTACAAAAAACATGCACAATTTGAGCGTTATCAGGCCTCGTGGGTAACATTCCGGTTTCTAATCAAGAGGTCTCGAGTTCGAATCACGTAAGGGACATTTTTGATATTTTTATTTATCATTTTAACTATTATTAGACCCAATTTAGCACATTTTTAACTATTAATAAAAATGTAAAAACTAGTATTTTTCAACACTCTTCGTCCACATTTTTGTCAAAACAATATATTTAGTATATATTACTAAATTCCAACTAAAAGAAAAAAATTAGAATAACAAGAAAATATTTATAACAAAAACTTATATAAATATTTTTTAACTTATTATCCACTGACCTTAGATAAGTATAAACATATTTATATTTAAATATATCGTATCACGAAACATTGTTAATTTAAATATTTAACTTATAGTATTTATTATTATTAGACCAACGACATATAATCTTTCACAAATACTTTCATTGTGGATACTTTCCGTATTAAATCTTTCGGTTATTCTTGAACCAAAGAATTGTACGTCTTGAATACTTTTGTATATAAATCTATTTGTTCACTTTGTCCAAGAGCCAATAAATACAAACACTTTGAAATGATTTAAATGTAAACTCTGCCACACAAGTAATATAAACACGACCACTTTTAGAATGTTTAAACTTATTTAAACACTTTGAGTCGTGAGTACACAAAACTGTAAACAAAGACTTGCGATAATAACTTAGGTCGTGTGTCAGTGCCACACACTATTGCTACTCGACTTATCGTTTCAGACAGCTTATTTCTAAGGTGATTCATAGCCCCTCTTTTACTTATTTTGAACTCTTTGTGGGAGATACATGCTTGGTTTACTTACATATTTTACTTGTTTACTTTAAACACTTTATTTGATTGATGAAACACTCTATTTGTTTACTGAAACATATTACATGCTAAAAACCGGTACACAAGTATTTTCGGTATCCTATACTGATTGTTATTGCCTAAGTACCGCTATTTCCGAAAGTCTCTCATATCATGAACCATCAATCACATGCGAGTGAACGCGAATATTGTGAATAGATCTATTAGCAGTTGACGCCCCATTTGAAGTTAACCTTGAATGGTAACCAAATGCACTTTATTCGAATTAACTAGGAATATGGCAAACTCCTACGACGAGGGCACTATCACCTGCATCATATTATTATGTTGTAGGTTTTTTATATCATTTATGATATCACCTGATGTTAAGGTTTGTGTGTCATGAGCTTAGGGCAATAATTATTATTCACCCCTAATTGTATTTGTTGCAATTATTCTATCACACTTGAAAACTTGTCTTCAATTGATTTTTATACAAACACTATGGATTTACTCAACTATTGAACCGGTTAGGGCAAACAACATATGAACTATGGGTGTATAACAACGTAATCCACTACTTACTTCATTAACTCACAAACTCGAAACTCTTTCAACCAACTATTTTACTTATAAACTCTATGAACTCATCAACCTTTGTGTTGACACTTTTTAGCATGTATTTTAGGTGATAACTTACTTTTGGAGGTGATGGGCAAACGGCATGCATGGTAATAGATAACTCTGATAATCAATTGGGACCGCTTAAATCCTCTTATGGGCCTATATTTCCGCACTATTTTTGAAAGATGTAAACAAAATACTTTTGACTATGAAATTTCTTCTAAATGGTTGAGGTAAAAACCCTTCTTTAAACTTTGTGTTGTGATACCAATTGAGTAGCACCCCAGCAACATTATCTTCCACTAGAAAACATTTTTGGGGGTGTTACAGATTGGTATCAGAGCCTTGGTTATAGAGAACTGGGTATATTTTAAACCCAGGCTATAACTACTTTTACGAAACTTAACCCTATGACCGCCACGTGCCTGCCTGCCAAGATAATGCCTCACTCATGATGTTGTTTACCGATATACTTGATGATATGTGTGTCTTACTATTGGATGATTTGTATCCACTTGTTTTCGCTATTTACTATAAGTATTCTTCCATATACTTATGCTTACGTATCATAACTATTACAGCATTACGCCTTTTCCTTACATAATCTCATCATTCGACCTTGAGTTTGGGCACTTGTCTTAGCTTTTCAAAGCAGTTTTTAAAGGGCATATTACTAGTATAACTGAGCCGAGTATTTTAAAGTTCATTGAACCTTGGTTGAATATAGACTGATCACCTATATTCAACCAGGGACAGTGGGACATAGTCTGATCACCTATGTCTGACTCAGAGGTGAATTTTGCGATACTGAGAGTAGTTATAATGGGGTTATGTCGGGTTGACTTCTACTTAATTTTGAGAATGGTAAAAATTTCTGTGTGTGTCCATGAGCATTGAATATCATAAAAGTTTATAAAGGTTACTTCTACATACAATAGCACTGGCATCACAATACTTTCTATTTCTTTTGAACCGAACACTTTACTCATTGCAATACTATGCTCTATAAACGGACTATTCTACAATATATTACTTTACGCCCATGTGCCTACACTTTACCAACACTCTGTATGGAGATTTGCTTAGCAGATGATGAATAACCATTTAAAAATTACTTAACATATATTATTGCCATATACTTACTATTACTGGATATGTTACAATCACCTCTACCCCAAATTGTACACGCAACTGATGAATAGGATTAAATCACTAGCCGTACTAGAAGCAACTTTCCATAGTACCTACGATGAAAACCACTTGAAGAAAGCAAACAATGAAAGAACCAATGAGCCTTTAGTAAGGTCTAGAAAATATACGATCGATATTGACTTGTAATCCAACAGAAACCTTAAGACCTTACAGAATAATCTATACCGCGTTCATTAGAACATACACCTAATTTTTCGCTCGGGAATACCAGTAATATTCCTACCCTCTTATAAAATAATACCCTACGTCACTAGTAACATATGAACTGTTTTCAATTATCCTACAGTACACCCGACGAAATAATTTACTACTATATCATGAAATCAAAATTTTGACCTTACTGTTCTTTTATAAAAAATGAATCGCTTTTCCTAATGTCCTATAAATTGTTTTACAAACCATTCCACAAGCTACTTTACAAACCGATTTTCTTTCTTGCAACTCTATCACAAACTACACTACAGTTTTGCTATTATTTTAAAAATAATAAATTGTTTTCCTATTACTATATAAATTGTTTTTACAAATCATTTTATAAATTATTTTACAAATCATCTTGTAGACCATTTACTTCTATGAAAAGTGTTTTTCTACTATAGCCTCATAAATGGAATAACCAACATTTTCTTTTGGAAGTAAACCAAACCCTAGAAGAGAATCACGCACTATAGACAACAACCTACCAAGCCCTCATATTGTTTCGAAGAACCTTCCTCGACATAATATTCAATGGATTTATCTCCATTCAAAACCCTAGTGCAACAAACTCAGCAATGATATTCCTTAGTAACGCTTAAGTAAGCTGAACACTTGCACCCATGAGTTTCGCCTGATACTAAATATTGATGGAACACTTGCACCCATGATTAAGCTGAACACTTGCACCCATACGCTTAAAAGAAAAGAAAAGAAGTGATTATTATGATGGAATAAAAAGATCCTTGAATATTGATGTTATGCAGCTGTTTAGTTTATCCTTCTACAATTCCTATAAGAAACAACAAAGAAAATTCCCATGCCTTGTTTATGCCTTTTAATCCCAAAAGCCAAACTGAAAAAGTCCTCATTGATATCATTGTCTGGTGCTTACGCCTTGTCAGAGTTGTCTTTGTGATTTGTGCAAGCCTATGGTAGCTATTTAGTCGTGTCTATGCATGTATTGAGTGAACTAAACCCTATTCGAGTGAATTGTGTGAATCATTTAAAATAATCCTTTGTGAGGTGTTTTTAGTTATGTGTCAATGCCTTTCTAACATAAATATAAATCTGATAATATATCTCTATGATCACAAAACAAACTCAATTTTCTCACCTGATTGCTTGAGGGCAAGCAATAGCTAAGTGTGGAGGTATTTGAGAACACTCTAATTATACATATTTCTTGAGCATTATTCTATATGTTTTATGATCATTTTACGTGAACTTTTGGTACTTAATAGCACAAAATGAATGCAGATTCACTCTTGGATGGTCTGAGCATGAAACACCTAAAACCCTACTATTTCGCCAATTAAAGTGAATAAATAATGAAGTCTTCCATGATTAGCTTTTCATGCAAGCCAAGTGCGCGGGTTTTACAAATAAGTGCGCCGCACTTACCTCTCGGTCAAAGGAAGTCAAATAAATAAAAGTGTGCCGGTCTTGCAAACTATGTGCGCCGTACTTCCCCTGTATTTATGAAGCTTTGGCGCCAAGAAAATAAGAAAGTGCGCCGCACTCAGAAACGAAGTACGCCGTACTTCGCCTATCAGATTGCCTATAAATAGAGATCATTTGCAAGCATTTGAACTCTCCACTCTATAATCAATTTCACAAAGTTAAGTCCGAAGTATTACGTGATCCAGAGCCAAGTTACAGGGGTGAACGAATCAGAATAAGCGCTGTTATATACTTGTTGGTGTCGAATTCTTGGGTACTTGTGACACTTGTGTAATCATTTGATCAATCCAATCCGTATGTCTCTTGTTTATCATTTACTCACTTTTTTTATTATGAACTCATTAGCCATGAGAGGCTAAACCTCTAATGATTGCTTGGATATGTGAATATAATAAAGCGACTTATGATCATGTTTTGATCTCTACCAATTTCGAGTTTATATTGTGATCTATTTCATGTCTAGTCTTATTACATTTGTTTATTGAAACTTGTTGAATATAATATGTTGGGATGGTCAAAAGAACCAACGTGTTCAACGCAATTCTAGGAACTTGTCTGCGTTACTAGTCTTTGAAAGGAGAAATCCACTTGGAATAATCAATAATAATATAGACTTGATATGAAATACTATTTCGTGAGAAATCACTTAATGGGTAGATATGAATCTTGAATTGAACCTACGAGTTTTGAAATTGCTCTTTTGACGAAAATAGCTTTCTTATAAGTTGTGCTCCTTTATCAAACTAAGATTAAACATAAACATAGTCACTAGATTATCTAAGCTATCCAAGCAATCATTTGTCTTAATATTTGAATTCCTTTCATTTCCTATATTCGTTACTTGTTTACTTTTACTAATTGTTATACTTAATCTGAACGAACTAAGTCCCTGTTGATACAACCTGGTCTTACCTTAAAACTAATACTACCAACGGGGGTTATACTTTACCCTTGTGTTTGGTTTATTAAAATCGGTGAAACTAGTATTATAAATTTAAAGCTTTCCTTACACATCAAAGTTTTTGGCGCCGCTGCCGGGGACTTAAATCTATTCCTTAAGTATTTTCGAAGTAAAATTAGTAAACAATACCAAAAATTTCTCCAAAACCAGATTACTCTGTTTTCTCTATTGCAGAAAGCACGCCGCACTTACACAATTGTGCGCCGCACTTTTACACAATGCACACACAGACCGCCGTACTTGTCACCAAGTACGACGCACTTACTTCAATCCGTAACGTTTTCCATAAACATCACAAACCTTTTTATAAAAATCAAAAAGAATTATCTTTTTCACCATCTTTTGAGATTAATCCTCTCGGTAAAAACAACACCGCCGTACTTACACTTAAGTACACCGCACATTGCCATTTCACACAAGTACGCCGCACACTATTTAGTGTACGCCGCACTTATTACTCAGAAAACAAAATTTATCAAATTGACTCAAATTTCGCTCTCTATCCTTGAATGCACACTCGTTCAGCAGAAACTGAATCCATTTCACCTCTATCAGATCCTGAAAGAACTTTAAACAAAAGAAAACGTAATAACAAAAGAGTTCCTATTTCTAAAAAAGACGAAAGACCCGAACAACCTCGTGTTCACCACACACCTATTGACGATATCACAAACTTCAGATTTTACATCAAATTAATCCAAATTTACGATCCAATGGATGACGCTTATAATGAACCAATGTGGGCCAACGATCGTACCGTTGCACCTACACCTTGACCAGCTATTACCATTCCTGAAACCGCAAACGAATTTGCAATCAAAGGAAATCACCTGACTCTTGTCAAGGGAAAGCAATTTGATGGTCGAATTAAAACTGATCCTCACAAACACATTCATGAATTCCAAAGCGTATGCGACATGTTCAAATACGGAGCTACCGAAACTGAAGCGGTAAGACACATGATGTTTCCTCTATCTCTGAAGGGAGAAGCTAAAACTTGGCTTGATTAACTCGATGAAGGAACCATAGAGTCATGGGACGAACTTCGTACTGCTTTCATTAGTAGATATTTTCCTCCAGCTCTATTTGATGAACTTCTCGGAGAAATCTGAGGATTCCCACAACGTGAAACGAAAATCTAACCGAAGCCTAGCTTCGAATGATGGAATTTCTAAGAAACTGTCATGGACATGGTCTGACAAAAGGCAATATAATCAAAATCTTTTACCACGGTCTTGATGAAATAACTCAAGAAGCTTTAAACGATGCGGCCGGTGGTATATTCCTCTATAAAACACCAAATCAAGCGTATCAACGCCTAGAAGACAAAGTCTTACTTAAACTAGATTGCGCAAAAGAACAAAAACCAAAAACTTCTCTCGTAAAAACTGTTGCTTTCGCTGATGAAGGCAGTAGCAATTCTGACACTAACAAAATTATGGCAAGAATGGATGCCATGGCAATTAAAATGGATGCTCAATATAAAGAAATAAAAGAACAACGTGAAAGTTGTAATCATTGTGGCGGAAACCATGCTACCGCAAATTGCAGTGATGATGACACACCTATGTCACGTGAAAAAGAAGCTAAATTTATGAACACTTTTAGACACACCCATTTCTATGAGAACTATCGTGACCGTGATCGAGAACGAGAACGATGGAGACCTAGTGCGAAGAACGAATATAATCGAGAACCTTGGTATGTGCTTATTCACATACCTTTTATTCACCATTTTCAGACCTTCAAAGACCAAGAACTAACGTTAAATGCCAAAGATATCGTGTTTTTGTGTTTGTGACTGTGCAGGAAAGGATATTGCAAAAACGACATCAAAATCAACCAAAAAGCCCTAAACGAGCACGCGATGTGGAAAAGAGTCTTAAAGTGAAGCCAAAGATGAAATTTGCCTAAGAAAAGCCCGTGACGACGAATTTATTTCTTAAAGGCTCAAGAAAATAAAAGAGACGCTTAATCGAAGTTCAAAGTTAAATATCAAGATAAGCTTCACAAATTCGAGCAAGTGATCACTTTTAAGTCTTCAAAGACCTTTGGAAAGCACGTCGACACGCTACCTCAAGTTACAAGGACTTACGTTTAATTGTTAGAACATTTAGTAGCGTTGTAATAGAAGTTTATGTGTAGCTTTCTTGAGATATCAAAGTATAGGGGCTAAACCGTACACGATGTAAAAAAGGGAAGCTTCCTTGCTCCCTTAAATACCTCCCCTTAGCCTCATTTGAAAGCTAGTTATTATTGAGTCTCGAGTCTTGTTTTTAGTTTTTAATTAGGGTAAGTTTTATTTTTATGCAATCTTATTTTTTTCCATGTCTTAATATTTTCTACACTTCATCTTAATCTTTCTTAAGAATCTTTACATGTTTTGAGTTTATTTTTGTTATTGTTAATCATTGTCTACGTGAATCTTAATCTTTTACAAAAGCTTTTATAAAATTCTTGTCACCTTTGCATGTTTCTATTTCGAATAAGACAAAAATATGGGTTAGGGCTTATTTTGTGAATCGTTGGCTTATTTTGAGCTTATTTTGTTACTTGAACTAGTTGTTTACAAAGCTTTTACAAGTTTTATAAATCTATATTTCATTTTCTTGCCTTAAAATCGTCCAGTACCATTTCTCTTATTCTAGCGAGTATCAAGTATAGGGTTTAGCGAGTATGAATCTATTTTAGCGAGTTTGGGTCCAAGTTTTAGCGAGTATCACTTAGGGTTTTGCGAGTATGGGTTCTCCTTTATGTTTTTGCGAGTATGGTTCCGTGGTTTGCGAGTATGGTCTTATTTTCTTGCGAGTATGCTTCTGTTTTAGCGAGTAGGGATTGTGTTTTGCGAGTATCACATGTCTTTGCGAGTAAGCATTCATTTGTTGCGAGTTTCATCTTGGCTACAAAGTTTCTTGTGAGTATCGAGTTCATGTGAGTTGCGAGTGAGGTTTCTTCTTGTTCTTGCGAGTATGGAAGCTATATTTAGCAAGTTTTAGTTTTATTTTGAGTCGAGTTTCATTTTCTAATTCTCCTTTCTCATTAGTTTAATAAGCCGAGCTAGGCTTTTCTTTACTTCATCGTTTCATCGAGTGAAGTTTTGTTTAGTTCATTCCTAAACAAAACTCCGCCGAAATTTCTAAAAAATTTAGTTAACTTAGTTTACTTATTTGTCAACGTAGTCTTTAAATCTTTTTAAAAGCTTTACATTTTTTTTTTTTTTAAGTCTTTAAAAAAAAAAAAAAAAAAAAAAAAAAAACCATAAACAATTTTACTTTCTTGTTAAGCTTTTCTTACTTATATTTTGTTTAACTTTTCTTTTATTTCTTTTATCATTGTACTTAATCATTTTCGCTCATCAAAAATACAAAACATCAAAAATATTTTCTTTATTATTTTCTTTTATCATTTACAATTTCAATTTTATTTCTCTTAGTTTAATCTAGTTTAATGTTTTCTTTTGTTCCTAATTCTTTTTCTCTTAAACACGTTCTCATTTTCTAAGTTGTTATTAAATCTTAAAGATTTCTCGTAGTATAGTTAAAAACCAAACCTCATCTTTTAAACTCATTCACTTCACATAACTCACGATTTTGAGCTGACTAGATCCATTCGACCCTCGTTGGGACTACGACTCGAGGTTTAAGCTTCACCGCTTG
>LBNU01022252.1:3052-22634 GCA_014162995.1 Artemisia annua | reverse complement strand
AAACAATTTTACTTTCTTGTTAAGCTTTTCTTACTTATATTTTGTTTAACTTTTCTTTTATTTCTTTTATCATTGTACTTAATCATTTTCGCTCATCAAAAATACAAAACATCAAAAATATTTTCTTTATTATTTTCTTTTATCATTTACAATTTCAATTTCATTTCTCTTAGTTTAATCTAGTTTAATGTTTTCTTTTGTTCCTAATTCTTTTTCTCTTAAACACGTTCTCATTTTCTAAGTTGTTATTAAATCTTAAAGATTTCTCGTAGTATAGTTAAAAACCAAACCTCATCTTTTAAACTCATTCACTTCACATAACTCACGATTTTGAGCTGACTAGATCCATTCGACCCTCGTTGGGACTACGACTCGAGGTTTAGGCTTCACCGCTTGAATTTTACGAACCATCATCCCGCTCTAACCATTTTATCAGATGTTCAAACTCTACTGACTGGCTTTGATTTCACCACAACAACAATATCGGCAACAACAACAACAACAACAACACTTTCATCACCACCACCACCTTCACTTCAGCAAAGCATTAATATTCTGGTCTCGCCAAGTGGGGATCTATAATTTTTTTGGAAGTTTTGTTGATGGATGGATAATTGATGTTGACTTGTGACTCATTCAGAGAAGCAAAAAGGTCAATATCATTTGTGTCATAATTGTTATCTTTTGCATTCCAAAGTAGTGTAACATCAAATGTTATGTGTCAGAGTATGAATGTTTCATGAGTTTCTTGTTAAACTCCAAATCATTTATAANTTCTGGTCTCGCCAAGTGGGGATCTATAATTTTTTTGGAAGTTTTGTTGATGGATGGATAATTGATGTTGACTTGTGACTCATTCAGAGAAGCAAAAAGGTCAATATCATTTGTGTCATAATTGTTATCTTTTGCATTCCAAAGTAGTGTAACATCAAATGTTATGTGTCAGAGTATGAATGTTTCATGAGTTTCTTGTTAAACTCCAAATCATTTATAAACTCATCATGACTGATACCAACATTCTCCCTCATTGATTGAGGAGGAGCATTGTATTGTTCCAGAATCAGTGCATAGTGAACCTGACCACATTTTCTCCCAAATTTTCTAAACATATTTAAATCAACTGGGATCACAAATCTCAAAAGGTTTGAAATTTTTGATCGGTGGAGAGAATGTGATTTAAATATGCAATCTGATAAAATGTGACGTTTTGGACTTAAATCTAAGCTCTCCCATATGTGCTAAACTCTTTGGTACAACAATGCACATATTAAGGGGGAGCAAAATGGCTTTTAGTGACAAAAGGATTTGGCATTTCATGTGAGCGTGACTCAGGCTTTACCAATGAATTGACGAAAACTATCATGATTCGAAAGGACTTGTCTGAGTAGATTGTACCGCTTCGAGAAACCTTATGTGAACTTGATCAGGACGGGTAATAATTTCAAGCTAGTCTAACTAGTGATGTAAACGTGTCTCGAATGGGTCTCGTTCACTTAAGGTGGATCAATTCAAAAGTGCAACTCCACCCAACACGTGCAAGTTTATACTTCAAACATCTGAGCACATGTTGAGGGGGAGCATTTGAAAATCATAAAACTCTCAAAGTGTCAGCAAAATGTGTTTCTTAATCATAAACACTTTAAAAGAATTTTCAATGATTTGGTTGATGGCAACATAGGATAGTCATGAAGTTATAAGGTGGCTAAGGTTAGGAAAACCGTCCTATGATCCGCCAGAGCCGGAGGGATCTACCCTAGGACAATACCGAATAGATAGTATTAGAAAGTCCTTAGGCATGATTATGAAAAAAGGAGATAAATGAGAAAGGGGAAAGAAGGGGTTGAAGAATTAAAAAGAAAAGTAATGAGAAAGGGTGAAAAGTAATAGCCCTCCATATTATTCAACCTTAGGGCAGAAACCGGGTTCAATTGATATGCTACTGGTGGTTACTAAGGTAACACCGGTGTTGAAGACAAGACGTCATGGACCCAGTGATGCACTGCACTAAACCTTCTAACCACTCAAGTTCTCTCAAAAGAGCTTGTTTCATTCTCACGGAGAACCCTGCATAATCTATCGACCGCTCACTACGAGCCATGTTGATACTGAAACAGGAGACACCGCTCTGATCTCCGAATCCCAAATCATGCACTTATTGAGTCTAGAGCCACGAGATGCTTCAAAAGATCTCATAGGAACACGTATTACTTCTACACTGGTTGTTCAACATTAAGGACACCAGCTGTAATATTATGAGTCCTACGCAGATCTTAGCAATTTGCTAGAACATTTATGAGGGAATATATGTATGTAATTCCCATTGATTGAATTGAAATTCCTGCCAGGGTCAACATCAAACAGCCCTGAAAGCAGGTCACTTCGGTAATTCCTTGTGGGTTACGCTTAGTGATCGCGGTGGTTTCAAATGGTCTACAGTCGTGGAGTGATCTCTAGCGACTCACCTAATCGTTGATCTACTTTGATAGATCTTGTAAGCCCTCTTGGGGGTATCCGATTCAGGAACGGCCTTGGTAGGGATTAGAGAAAGTTTTCACATTATGCTGTTAACAATCTCGAAGTCCGAACCCGTAAGTACCGGATGATTTGTTGCTAACTGTTTGCTTGCAGGAATTTCTGACGGTTGCAGCTAATTGCTGAAAAGATGCTGATCCATCACCCCATGCTCACACTTCGACATCATAACCCAAGAAATCATGATAATTGAAAGGCCTTCAACTATGCTTCTGCAACTCTGATGCTGAAAATCATGATACAGAAAAGTGTGAGCATGCCAATACAAAGATGTCCACATCACATGGAGACGATAATGCACAAAGATGACTTGGAGACACACAGTTGAATGATAAACACAGAGAATCTTCAAAGATCATCCAAGATATAAAACAAGTCATCAAAAGTCCACTGCTGGAAGCACAATGATTAAAGACTATGGAGAATCAACGACTACGAGCTACGAAGTTAACTTCAAAGAATAGAATGCTAATATTCAAATCATGTTTTCCGGGGTGACCTCCCTTAGGGAGAGATTGTTAGAAATATAAATATTCATGTAAAAGAATCGGTCACCCCGAGTATAGTTTAGCATTACGTAGCTCATAGTCACATTAATATTTAGTTTGTTAGTTAATTAATAGTGGTAGTTAATATAATTGTAATTAGTATTCGTGGAGTGGGTCGGGTCTTTACCCACTGTCAGCTCACTCCATAACCCGTTTCATGGGGCACTATTAAGTACGTATAAATACCCTCTCCCACCCAAGGGAGAGGGTTGGAACTTCTCTTCATCTCAATCTAATACATTCTACTTTCTCTCTCTAGAAGTCTCCCATCTCCTACTTTCTCTCTCTAAACTCTCACTAGATTCGAATCAATACACTAGAACCATCTATGTTATGTTTATGAATATCCTACACTAAGCTTTCTTACCACCACACGAAATGCTGAAACTGAACTTTTCTTACGACACGTTGATACTAAACTTTTTACAAACTTTGATACGAGTAATCCATGAAAACTAAGACGCTTGTCTTTTGAAAACACTTTTATTTTACGAGACGTATTCTGAGATAACCGCATACTTATTAGGTTGTGCCAATCTCATACCGTTGTGCCTATATCTCTTGATACTGTTGTGATCTGTTCTAGATGCCAGTTGTGATATTTTGCATTGCTTCATATTGAGGTGAGTTCATGCACCCTGTTTTACTCGTTTTATAACTGTTCTGGGGGAGAGTAAATGCTTGTTTTACTTAAATCCAGTATTTGCATTACTTGAACATATGATTTGTTTACTCGAAACTTTATGTGGGTTGCTAAATTACTTGTTCAGTTATTCAACCGCATGACTTGATTTATCGTTACAAACTGGTTTATTTTACTATGGACACAAGTGTTTGAAATGTATATGTGTGAGTTTATAGCCCCATTTTCTTATAAGTACTGTTTTATAAACCTTGGGGTGAGAAACATGTAATACTGTTTTCACGGACCTAAACTGAACTTGTTTTTACACACTTGTATGCGGAAAGACCTAAGTTTGCTAGAATCCCATTTCGCCCACTATCATCAACCGTCAATTCCTGCTGGGAAGCGCGAATTATATAAATAGATCTACTGGGGGTGACTCCCCCGTTCGGTTGGCCACACATTAGGCCAAAGCAGACGTATACCATGTCGGACTTTTGCCGAGTGACTGGGGATTATCACTCGCGGGCACCCTTATGTACCTATGCCTTTGGCATACTTTTGTCTAGTTTCGGTTGGATGAGCTTAGTATTGCATGCGGTATTAGTGTGTGCTTGCTGATTTATTTGCTATGGTCCATTTGAGCTGATTTACTGTATAAGCTGAATTTGACAAATTTTCTCCTGTCACTGTAAGTGAAGCGGAGGTCACTAGTACTGAATTTGATTTGTATGTGAACGATTTTTCACATGCGAAAACCTTGTGGTCCACATTTTTTTACGCTGACTTGCTATTTATATAAATCTATGAACTCACCAACCTCGTGTTGACATTTTAGCATGTATTTTCAGGTTTAAAGCGATAACTTACTATGGGAGGCTTTGGCAGGGCATGGTATAGTCATAGATTACTCTGATGTATTTGGGACCACTGTATTTCCTTTATGGGCTTATATTTCCACACTGTTTTTGGAAGGCTGTAAACGAAATCCTTTAAATATGAAAATTTCTTTAAAACGGTTAAGGTAAAACCGTTCTTTGTACTTTGTGTTGTGATACCAGTTTTGTAGCACCCAAACATGTATGCTTCCGCTAAACCAGATTTTGGGGGTGTTACAGATTGGTATCAGAGCCTTGGTTATAGAGAACTGGGTATTTTTAAAACCTAGACTATAACTACTTTTGCGAAAACTTAACCCTATGAACGCCACGTGCCTGCCTGCCAAGTTGATGCCTCATTAGTGATTTTGATTACTAATATATTTGATGAGATGTGTGCTTTGCTATTGGATGAGTATATCCAGTTATTTTTGTTATTTACTATAAGTATCTTCGACATACTTTTGCATACGTATTGTACTTATCGTAGCGTTACGCGCTTTTCTCTACGTAATCTCATCATTCGTCCTCGAGCGTGGACACTTGTTTTAGTCTTTCTAAACAGCTTTTAAAAGTGAGGGACATAGTACTAGCGTAACTGAGCTGAGTATTTCAAAGTTCATTGAACCTCGGGTGAATATAGACTGATCACCTATATTCAACCAGGGACAGTGGGACATAGCCTGATCACCTATGTCCGACTCAGAGGTGAATCTTGCGATACTGGGAGTAGTTATAATAGAGTTATGTCCGGTTGAATTTTGATTACGAGAATGATAAAATTTGTGTGTGTGTACATAAGCATGCATGACATGAACACTCACATCTGCACACAACATTATAGCAATCACAACACACTGGCATCACAATACTTCACGAGTCGTAATACTCTTAGAATTGCTATACCTTTCCGCTCATATGGAATACTTGTTCGCCGCCAGATGATCATGTTTTGCATCGAGGCTTTGTTTGTGGTCTTGTTACAGTCACCTCTACCCCAAGCCTTATACTCAGTCGATGTGGTTCATCCCTCTCGATCGATGTTATACCTTCCGCGTGAAGTACTATGTACATTACTTGGTCAACCAATAGATTGCTAGTAGCAATCAGCATCCTCCTTCAGAGTCGTACTCTGAACTTTCTATACCTTCCATTCATCGGAGATTCTATGACCAACATAGACCTTAAGACCTTAAAGAGTAATCTGAACCGTATTGACACCGAATCTTTCACTCGTCTCTCGGGAATACCAATTATTTTTGCTACCCTCTTATTAAGATTATAAACCGTGTTGCTAACACCATACAAACTGTTTTCGATTAGTCTACAGACCAATTTGCAGTCACCCTACAAATGTTTTACTGCTACTTCATGAAAACGAAATTTGACCTTATAACTATTTTGTAAACAACGAATTGTTCCCGTTGCTCTGTAAACTGTTTTGCAAATCATTTTGCTAACGATTTTATAAACCAGTTTGCTGTCCTGCTACGATATTATGAATCAAACTACAATTTTGCTACTATCATGTAAATGATAAACTGATTTCTTAATATTCTATGAACTGTTTTACAAACCGTTTTATAAACTATTATGCANTTTTACTGCTACTTCATGAAAACGAAATTTGACCTTATAACTATTTTGTAAACAACGAATTGTTCCCGTTGCTCTGTAAACTGTTTTGCAAATCATTTTGCTAACGATTTTATAAACCAGTTTGCTGTCCTGCTACGATATTATGAATCAAACTACAATTTTGCTACTATCATGTAAATGATAAACTGATTTCTTAATATTCTATGAACTGTTTTACAAACCGTTTTATAAACTATTATGCAATCACCCTGTGAACTGTTTACTCATTTTGAAGCATTAAAAGTTTCTAGTCAAACTTCATCAAATTTTTGCATAACAAGGAGTGGTCAAACGATAACTTTTGTGACGTCATCTGATACACACCATGTTTAAAGACAACTTTTACTAAAGTTATGAGTCCTTTGTAGTCGCATCAGTTTACCTAACTGAAATCCGGGACGGATTTCCGTTTAAGGAGGGTAGACTGTAACCACCCGTAAATTCCCAAACTGATTTTTAATAATAAATTATATTATTATTTCGTAAGTTTCACTTTTGAATTTTTCCGAATTTATTCGAATCAAATACGAGGAGTTATCCCGTGAAACGTGAAAACTCACACACAACGCTTACCGGCACAACCGTAACTCGACGAACATTTTAAGGTGATTTTTATACTATTTGTGAGAAAATAGTTGTGTAAATACTCGTTTTTCATGGAAAATTATTTTGAACGCAACGGTATAAATTTCGAGCTTCCAATTGATCATTTACTAATCAAAATGGGACCCACACTCTATATATACATAAGTTTGCCAAATTACAGAACCAGTCCCTGGGAAGCAGTTTCACCGCCGCCCCTAAAGTTTGATTATGGGCAGATATGGTCCCTAGGTTTTTCTTAGACAAAATAAAAGACACAACTTAGGGTTTCATTTCATAATTTCTCATTTCCATCTCTCACTTCTCTCTCTCACTAAAAATCCGGCGCCGCTAATTTTCCGGCAAGTAGATCCGATATGTACGCGTGTAGATCCGGTCAAGAATCGTGTAGATCGAACTAGATCGGGTCTAGATCGTGACTTTTGGGTGGTGTTTTGGTCCGAGTCTCACCACAGTCGTCGCATCACCACCACCGACACACCACATTCTTCTCACTTCTTTTGGTATGACAAAAACCTAAACCCCATTTTTATTAACCTTTGTTTAAATCCGATAAAACGAGTTATATTAATTTTTCGTGGATTAAAACTTGATATAAAGATGTCTTTGGAATAGTATTCGTGTGGTAAATCATTAGGGGTGTTCATTCGTTTGATAAACTGAGTCCACTCAACTCATCCGGGTCGACTCAGTGGGTCGGGTTGACCCGTATCCGCTTATGTTCTTATCCAAGGTTGGTGTTATATACTTGTGTAATGAAGTAAGTTTGGGTTTTGTAAAGCTTGTGTATGCTCTTTTGGTCCTTGTGGTGTCTCGGCTAAACCACACACGTAGGGTGTATTTGTGATGCTTCTTGTTCGACCACAACCACGTAGGGTGTGTGTTTTGTTGGCTCGGTTCACGGCAGCAACGACCACGAGGGTGTTTGTTGCTTGCTTGTCTCGGTTTGACTACAAACAACACAAAGGGGTGTGTGCTTGTTTGCTTTCGGTTAACACAAGACCACGAGGGTGGTTATGTTGTGTGGCACGGCTCAAGACACCACAAAGTGTCGAGGGTATATTTGTTTGCCTCGAGTTATCGTCAATAACACCAAGGGGTGTCACGTTTGTATTTTTGTGTTAATATAGTAATTGTGTTGGTTTGCTCTTGGGTTTCGGATAACAACAATAAACACCAAGGGGTGTTAACTTTCTGGCCTACATAGGGTGTGTTTGTTTGTTTAACTGTTGGGCCGAGCCCAATATTAGCTAGGATGCGTTTGGTCTTAAACTCACAAAGCAAGTATTATTTGTTTTGTCAAAATATTTTAAATCGAGATGATATACATTTCTGATATATTAAAACATTTAACATATTTGACTTGTTGCGACTTGGACCATTGGTATGTTTCGGTTACATGGGATTGATAACTAATATTGGACCTTACGGATACTTATCGGGTTAAAGATTCGGATTATAACTTGACACTTGGATGTATATTGGATTATAACATTGGACAACTCATATTGGACATTTGGGACTAGAGACGAATTGTAATATATTAGACTCAGGATGAATTTAATATATTAAACTCGTAACGGACCTAAATATCCAATTAACACATATTAAACTAATAACGAGTTGTTAATTATAGACTTGTCGAGAAATAATGCTTAAGAAATTAAGTTGTTAATTATAGTTTTGTTAATTATAGTATTGGGAAGGTTGTATAAGCGGACGCGTTATGTCAAAATTTATAAAACCTTCTAAATCTATGCTTTTATTTCGAAAACCTTTTATCTATATAAAACCCGACAATAATCGGAACTTATAGTTTTAACATGTAAACTTGTACTATTTGATATACTAATTTAAGTTTGTTATAAAACTTAAATTACTTTTCCAAACTTTATTAATTATTCCTAAACTACTTGGGATTATTGGGTAAATACCGAAACTTACCAATTGGTTTACTTTCTTGGCATATTATCTTTGTCGTTATTCTTTCTTGACTTCTGCTTGTCATTTATTTCTCGGCTCAAGTCCTCGTCGGTACTTTTGTCGACTATGTCGTTATCTGTTCCTCTTTCACATGTGTATACTTGAGTCCTTGTCAGTGTTTCTTAATTGTTCTTTTATTACTTCATTATAATATAATGGGGTATATATTATAATTTGGCGTGAGTTACATTCTTTAGTCTAAGCTTTCTTACCACCACACGAAATGCTGAAACTGAACTTTTCTTACGACACGTTGATACTAAACTTTTTACAAACTTTGATACGAGTAATCCACGAAAACTAAGACGCTTGTCTTTTGAAAACACTTTTATTTTATGAGACGTATTCTGAGATAACCGCATACTTATTAGGTTGTGCCGATCTCATACCGTTGTGCCTATATCTCTTGATACCGCTGTGATCTGCTCTAGATGCCAGTTGTGATATTTTACATTGCTTCATATTGAGCTGAGTTCATGTCTCCTGTTTTACTCATTTTATAACTGTTTTGGGGGAGAGTACATGCCTGTTTTACTTAAATCCAGTATTTGCATTACTTGAACATATGATTTGTTTACTCGAAAACTTTATGTGGGTTGCTAAATTACTTGTTCAGTTATTCAACCGCATGACTTGATTTATCGTTACAAACTGGTTTATTTTACTATGGACACAAGTGTTTGAAACGTATATGTGTGAGTTTATAGCCCCATTTTCTTATAAGTACTGTTTTATAAACCTTGGGGTGAGAAACATGTAAAACTGTTTTCATGGACCTAAACTGAACTAGTTTTTACACACTTGCATGCGGAAAGACCTAAGTTTGCTAAAATCCAATTTCGCCCACTATCATCAACCATCAATTCCTGCTGGGAAGCGCGAATTATATAAATAGATCTATTGGGGGTGACTCCCCCGTTCGGTTGGCCACACATTAGGCCAAAGCGGACGTATACCATGTCGGACTTTTGCCGAGTGACTGGGGATTATCACTCGCGGGCACCCTTATGTACCTATGCCTTTGGCATACTTTTGTCTAGTTTTGGTTGGATGAGCTTAGTGTTGCATGCGGTATTAGTGTGTGCTTGCTGATTTATTTGCTATGGTCCATTTGTGCTGATTTACTGTATAAGCTGAATTTGACGAATTTTCTCCTGTCACTTTAAGTGAAGCGAAGGTCACTAGTACTGAATTTGATTTGTATGTGAACGATTTTTCACACGCGAAAACCTTGTGGTCCACATTTCTTTTACGCTGACTTGCTATTTATATAAATCTATGAACTCACCAACCTCGTGTTGACATTTTAGCATGTATTTTCAGGTTTAAAGCGATAACTTACTATGGGAGGCTTTGGCAGGGCATGACATGGTCATAGATGACTCTGATGTATTTGGGACTGCTGTATTTCCTTTATGGGCTTTTATTTCCACAATGTTTTTGGAAGGCTGTAAACGAATCCTTTAAATATGAAAATTTCTTTTAAACGGTTAAGGTAAAACCGTTTTTTGTACTTTGTGTTGTGATACCAGTTTAGTAGCACCCAAACATGTATGCTTCCGCTAAACCAGATTTTGGGGGTGTTACCTATTAAAATTTTAAGACATAAAACATTACTATAAAAGAAAAATTAAAAAACTAATGTAAAATTTGAAAATTTAAGTCTTATTTAAACCATACAGTAGCTCTGTCTAATATATATTTTAATAGATTTGTTTATATCTATATCAATATCTATACTACGTTATAAAGCATTTTGGACTTCCTATGAAAGGAAGTCATAAAATTTTAGACAAAAAACATTACTACAAAAGGAAATTTTAAAATTAATGTAAATTTTGAAAATTAAAGTCTCATCTACACCTTATAGTAACCCCTTTAATAATGATATATTTTAATAAAATTGTTTATAAAAAAACTCACTAAATTTATAACCACCAATTTAATGCTAAAATTTGAAAAATAAATATGCTAACTATTCACAATATTAATAATTTATACTTTCTACTTTTGAAAAATATATATTTACTAAACTATAAAATATTTTGGATATACAAAATAAGAAAGGTTTAAAATGTAAAACATTTGCTCATCACAAAATTAGTTACTGGGTACCCGCCGCCGCATTGTGCAGTACCCTTCTAGTTATTATATAAACTGTTTGGGATTTCCTATAAAAACAAAGTCAAGATTAAAGTTACACAGTTGCTACTTATGGATTATTTTTTGTTGGTTCTTAAACATTGCAAGTTTTAAAACTACATTTATAACTATTTAATGCACAAATACATCAATGCACATATAATTAATGATTAATAAAATATCCCTCATTTAAAAGTACAATTAATATAGGGATATGACATGGTACAAAATAATAATGCATAAATTATCTATTTTTCTGCTCTAAAACATTCGAAATTTACAAATCATTACCACTCACTAAACAGTACAATTAATATACTACATGATACAAAATAATAATGCATAAACCATCTTATTTTATTATTTATTTATTTTTTTTAACACAAACTAATTAAAATTTACAAATCATTAATGATATTAAGAAAATTAATACCCCTCATTCAAAAGTAAAATTAATGTAGTACTTGGGACAAACAATGATGTATAAATCATCTTATCATTTCCCCCCTTTTTAAAGTGCCCACTAAATGAAATTTACAAGTTATTAGTGACTAGCAGGATACCAGCGCGATGCGGCGGCGAGTACCCTGTGACTATATTTTGTGGCGAGCAAATATTGTTCGATTACATTTTTTTTTATTTTTTTTATAACAATTACCATACAAATGAATAATAATTTAAATTAAAATAAATTTAAGCAGTAATAGTTATATATCATTTTTTAGCATTTTCTAGTAAGATTAGCTCTAGATATGTTATACAATAAATTTGTTTTTTAATATTATGTTTTATTTGACCAAAGTGTTCATGTTTCACAAAAATATTTAAAAAGCTTATACACACAATACCAACACAAGAAAATAATGATCCAGATAAACTAACCACGTATTAAAAAAAGACTTGTACAATAAAAATGTATCAGCTTATTACGTTTTCAGATAAATCTAAAAAAATAACATAATAAATATATTATAAATAATTATAGCGCAACAAATCATTACTTTTTGCGTGAAAATAAATAGCTCAAGTCATTAATGCATCATCTTCTATTAGTTGATCAATATCACTCTTTGTAACCTTTCGTAACATATTATTAACCAAAAAATTCGATTATTGCACATCAATCCTATTTCACAGGCCATATTAGTCCAAATTTTCGGATTGTATAGTCCAACTATAATCCAGCAAGTTATAAAGCCCATCACTTGATGAAATTATAATTTTTTTAGGGTTATATAAATACCTCCATAGCCCTAATCCACCACCTTATTTCATTCACAGTCAAAATACGTCCCTATATCTCAAAAAAAACATAATCATCTATGTTCTATCCCATTTCACTTCAAAAAAATGAAACACATGTCACACTTCTCCACATACACGCAAGTATAAAACCACACAGATTCATCTTTATTAACGTATGACCTTCATCGATCTTGTGGTTGCAGTGGCGGCGACTCGGTCAGCGCAGGGGCGACCGGTCCGGTCGACCGACCACTGTGTCGAGCCTAATGGCTTTATTTTTAAGTACTTGGCTTAGTAGCTTGATTAGCTTGTACATTATGGTTAAATGATTATATATTTTGGTGAAGGGGTGAATTAATTAGTGTATTAATTATATGTGTGGAATAGATTGTTGACCTTAAAATCATTGTGCTTTACATACTTGTGTTTTATGTTTTTAATGCTATTTAATGTATAATTGTAAGGATTTTGGTCTGAATTTCGTTATGTGCTAATTTTTGTTGTACACCATGCTTTGGTTGTTGTAATTATGAAAATTGCTTGCTTTAAAGTGTTGTAAATCATGCATCATTTTTTGTACATCTGAATTTTTTTGGAGAAAGAGTCCTTCCTCCATTATAAGTAGTATAGATATTATTTAAAATACCTCCTCACTCAAAACTACACTTAATATACTACATATTAAGAAACAATAATGCATAAATCATTTTATTTTTATTTTTTTCTTCTTTAAAACACCCACTAAATGAAATTTACAAATCATTAAGCAGATCATACAAATCAATCTTTTATGTAGTCAGACTTTTTGACACCACTTTTTCGACCACACAACAACCACAACTTAGCAATATAGAAACCATTAGATGGCGCTAAAACCGCTACTTTAAAACACCATTTATGTTTAAACGTTAGACAATATTGCACGTCCAAAACAACTAGCAATAGTGGTGACCACCATTTTTGTATCATCATTACATCGTGATGCACAGGTCTCTACCTGTTTTATAAAATAATGTGCGGCAAAGTTGTTCCCTAAAGTTATCGCCATGCGTAAAGTTACCGTCATGAAAAACATATAATAGCTCACCAACAATTTTGATTACAGGATGCCCGACGCCGTAACACATAGGTTATAATGTTACTAGATGAATAAGTAAGAAAACAAACTAATTTCCAATTAATAACCTATGTTGAACACTTTTTTTTCCTTCTATAAAAGCAATCCATTGAAAAGATCTTGTTATCGTCAAAAATATAATCATACTGGTACTCGCTACCGCAACGCTTGGGTACCTGGGTAGTATAGCCTAATATATATACTACGCGCGAATGCCGCTGTTGAACTTGAAAATATTAAAAATTCAGCACAATATAATTACTAAAGACCTTTGATGATAAAAAATATTCATTCAATTGTTTTGTGAAAAACTCAATATAGATCATAAATTTTATAGAGATCCAATGAACAAATAATGCTCATTTATTTTTTGATTAAACTAAAAAAAAATTACTTTCATCCTTCTTTTTAAAATTAAATATCATGAAAACCGTTAATCGTTACGTGAAATGAATCATATCATTATCATTGCAACAAATTATCTTTCTAAAGAGGGGTACTTATATATACATTCGACAAGCCTTTTTTTAAGAGTTTTTTGTGAGTGTTGAAATTTACACCCTGAAAAATCACATGTGATTTGTAAATCATAGTTGATTTGTTATTTTAAAAATCACATGTAATTTATAAAAATCACATGTGATTTGTGACATCACACGTGATTTAGAAAAACAGATCACATGTGATTTTTCAGGGTTTAAATTTCAGCACAATAAAAAACTCGAAAAAATAGTTAATTGAAAGTATATCGAAGAACCCGTGTTTTGTGTATTTTCTAAATAATTAATAAGCTTAAATATTATGTATACAAAGATGAGATGCGCGAGCATATATAAAACAAAGAATTCTGAATTTATTATGGTGTTAGCTAAATAAATTTGTGTTACGTATATCTAATACACATGTCTCTTATTTTATGGACTTTCGTGATTACATGTATCAAAACTAATATGTATATTTTCATTAGTTTAACTAATATTAGTATGGGGAGGTCTGGTTTTTTTTGGGTGTGTGTTTTCATATAATACCCACATCAGAACCAGAACTTTCGGTTTTTAAAAACTAAAATCGCACTAGGTTTTAGAATTTGTTTGGATTTTTAGGTTTATGTGGTTTTTCATTTGATTTTTCGGTTTTGTTGCTCACCCCTAATAACTAGGTAACAAAAGTACATATACTTAACTAAGAGTATTTAAGTAAACCTATTTTGCAAAAAACCTTGAAGAGATTGCATTTCGTTACGTAGCAAAATTTAGCTACTTAATTGTCTGATAAATTAAGGCTCCAGTTCTTTTGACATATGGAAAAGGTATTAAAAGTTAAAAACAAATGGGTGTATAATCTATATGATAAAAGCTTGTAACAAACGAGGGTTTTAAACCTACACGTTGCGACGGAGTTTAAAAATTAAATCTTTTGTTGAAGAACTTTGGAGTATGTTTGTGTATAATCTGGCATAACGTATGTTTGGGAGTATTTTTCTTTATGGTCATTGATAAAATTTGAGGCATGTATATTTAGCCCACACTTAAAGAACTAAATAACGATAGTGTAACTAATGATTATGCTATATCAGATATTATATTGGATTTGATTTGACACTTGCAAATAATTAATGTGTGTAGTGTATGTAAATCATTATAATAACTTTGGATTGAATATACATCTCTTTTTATCTTACAGATGTTGTAAAAATTAAAACTGAAACGATTTTTATATTAATGATAACGTGTTGATTTATCTCAAAAGTTATAAATGAGAACATGTTGATTTATCGATAAGATTTTGTAAGATAAATAGATGACCGGAAAATTCTCGATGTTCTCATATATCGATTCATTTTATAAAGTATATGCATAAAATATTTTTATCATTAAACTAATTATAGAAAGCTTTTCATCGATAAACTTTCCAAAATTAAAATACTTTGTTTGGTTTAAATTGAACCAAAAAAAATTGATACATGCCATATTTTTTTATTAATGCATAGTTAAAAGATGAAAAGATGAGATGCTTAATTTTATTTTTTATCTATTTATTATTATTACTATTATATATATATATATATATATATATATATATATATATATATATATATATATATATATATATATATATATATATATATATATATATATATATATATATTGTAGTATGTGACTTAAAAATCATGTGGAGATTAAAGATATTATAATATTTGACTAACTTTAATTATATTATAAATACTCATCTAGTGGCAAACTTTTTAAAATGCAAATATTTAACTTTTGATTTGCCTATTTATGAAGACTATAAAAATGTGTATAAATTATGTGGTTTTAGAAATTATTTTTATAGCTGTTTATGAAAATTTTATAGATTATGGTGTTTTATGAAAATGTTTATAGATTAAAGGGTTTTATGGCCTGTCTTATATGCTAGAGGGTATATTACTATATTTTTTGAAAAAAATTATAGATTAGAGAGTTTTATAAACGTGCTTGTTGATACAAAAGTTGGGCGTTCCTTGTTTGGACTCTTGTTCTCGTATCAATTGAACCTTGATGTTGTGACCTGCGCACTAAGAAAGCAAGAAAACACCATTAGGCTTATCGTGGGATTGTTTCCCACGATTATCCTCCGGCGTGAAAGTAAGTAATCGGTTTTAGGGTTTTAGTGAAGAGTTAGGGTTATTAGATGATACCTCAATGAGAGCCGTGATGCCCTTTATATATACACGAAATCCTTGTAGGTTTCGTGTTCCTCACTCTTCGGCGTATCCCGTAATTATCTAGCCTCTTGATCCTTATCCCATAGATAAGAGATATCCTATATCAAGGCCGTAAATAACTTTGGGTTTGGGTCTTCGTAAGCCCAAACCGTTATCGTGATAGCCCATTCGTAATGGGCCTGAGTGTAGTAGTATCCATTAGCCCAAATCATTATCATGATAGCCCACGTGTGATGGGCTTGGGCATTAGTAATGTCCATTGGCCGGGTTCGTGACCCGAGTGCGGACTATACGTCATCAATGCTTTAAAGCCTAAAGGGTCATTAATACTTATAAGTTGAAGGGTTTATGTAAAGATTTTGTAGTATAGATTTTCTTTTAATTGTAATAAATATTAAAGTAGTATTAATAAGTTATTACCATTTATATGTTTCCATAGATGTATATTTGTTAAAAAGAGAAAAAAAAAAATATATACATTTATTCATCGACATCGGTCGTTCCATATAAATGTTGAGTTAAGTTATTTTAGATATATTTATTTCTTTATATTTTTATCTCAATCATCCAAAACAATTGATCAAATAGACTAGATCAAATATTGAAAAATATTAACTTCCACCCCATCTTTTTTAATTAAAACCCACTTTCACCTTTTTTTTTATTTTTTTTTAAATTACATATCTCAAAATAACGTAAACTGTTAACCTATAAAAATTACACAATCATGACAACATTTAATTATCTTTCAATAGATGCGCGCTTTCATATACTTTCGACATTTTTTTGTGTGCAATAATTTGCTTGATATATCACTTGTGATGTCACTAATTTGTAAGTTCAAACACTCAACATATTGTTTTAAATTAACTTAAGTATTTGTGTAACAGTCTAAATGATTCACCATTTTTTGTACTTAAAATTTCAAATTCTTAGCTTTCCAACCGTATATCACAAATAATTTTGAACTTTTAAATCATTACAGTTTATTCATATTAGTTGGAAAAATATATGATTGTTTTTATATTCAAACACACTTGATATATCACATGATATAACACTAATTTTTAGCTTGAAGACAGAAGATATTGACATAGATGCAAAAAATGATGAATATTTTGGAACAAATACTTATACCCATTTTATGACAACATGTTTAGTATTCAAACTTACATATTAGTTTTATATCACAAGTGATATATCAAACAAGTTTGAGTATTATTTTTGCTTCTATTTCAACCAATTCTATGAATTAACCATATTAATTTTGAGGTTCAAATATTGTGTGATATACGGTTGGAAAACTTAGAATAAGTATTTTTCAATACAAAAAGTAGTGAATCTTTTGGAGTTCTATACATATTGAGCGTTCGAACTTACAAAATAGTGTTATATCACATGTGATATGTCAAACGAATTTGAATATAAAAAAATCTTATATTTCATTCAAAATCTGTGAATAAATTGTATTGATTTAGATGTTAACGAGTTAGGTTTTACACAAATACTAATGCCCTTTTTCACGACATCATGTTGAGTGTTCAAACTTACAGATTATTGCTATATCACATTTGATAAATCAAGCGGATTTGACTATAAAAAATTTTATTCTATTTATCACACATTGTTTTTGAATATCCAAATATTTTGTTTGATATATCACTTGTGATATAATACTACTCTGTAAGTTTGTTAATACAAATAAGCCGTAAAAACGTTTATTTATATTTTACAATCTTCTAATGTTTTGTCGATAACAAACGTAAAATCATTTAGCGAAATAATTAAAATAAATAAAGCTGTGAGCCAATAGTTTACTAACTCATTTCACTATAGTCCAATAGTTTACATAAAATCAAATCCACTTTTGTAAAACACTTATAAGTAATTTTGGTTACATACATTTTATAAAAATGCATACTAGTTAAATGTAAACTTGTAATATAAACTTGGACTATCCATGACCCATAAACCATGACCAAAGTCCATGACCCATGGAGCTTAACCCAATACCCATGACCCATTGCATGACATCAAAAATGGGTAAAACCCATGTCCCATGACCCAAAGTCCATAACTCATGAGCGAAGATGTCTTTGACATCACATGACCATGGATCATAACCCATGACCCAAAACTCGGAATTATAAACCAAAATCCAGACTGGCGATACTAGTTAGCTAGATCCTTGGCTTTACACTGGTCGGATCCCTTTGAGAAGGGATCTGGCGGATCCGGGTGAACAATGGACTGTTTTGCCTATAAATAGTGAGCCATTTCTCCCTTCTTATTTGGACTTTCTCCCACATACTTCTCTCTATATTTTAAACTCTCTAATCTCATATCATAGATCTTTCTTGTAGCTTTTGTTTTAGTGATTCTTTAGGTTCCATCTAAAGGCGAGATCATGTCCTTTTGCATAGAAGACTTGCAAACTCCAAGATATGGATTGCTAGGCTTCATCGTCATCACAAAATCACTGAAGTGACTCCTGTTGCTGATTCATCTCTTGTATATCCAAGACATGGTGTGTGCATTGGTATAGTTGAAGCTTGGATCTTCAAGACGTGTTGAGTAGATTGACGCAGTTGGAGAGTGGCCCCTCCAAGATGTGTTGATATAGATCGTGTTGTTGAGGTTTGGTACCTCAAGAAGTACATGGTGTAGTCGAGGGTTGATACGTCAAGTCATACGTGTATAGATTGGTGTAGTTGGGGTGATCACCCAAGATGTGTCGTGCACATTAGTGAAGGTAGAGTTTGGCTCTCCAAGATGTGTAGTGTTGTGTAGTTGGGTTGTGGTTCCTACTTTGTAATGGAATCCGGTATCTAGTCTTGTACCGGATAAAGTACATGCGGAGAAGGTTTGGTTCTACCTTGGGTGAAGAACTCAGTATCTAGCTTTGTACCGGAAAGAAGTAAGCAACATTGTGAAGGCTTCTCTACCAAGATAAGGAGCTTGTGTTGTGTAGTGTTTATGAACTCTCGAGTTGGGTACTCGGGGAGTGGAATAGGGCAAGGAAGATGTCCTTGTAGCCAAACCACTATAAATACTTGTGTTATGGTTGTGTCTCTCTATATCTATCTCGTAGCATAGTTTATTTTCTTTCAATTATCAATATCCACATACAAACCAAATAGATTGACGTAAGTCGATCTAAAAGTTTTAAAACACGATTTTAATCGGCAAAACTATTCAACCCTGATGCGTGGTTTTGTGACCTTACAACAGGTTTTACCTCTCGAGGGATCTCGAGAGGCTTACAACCCCACCAGGCAATGTACCTGACCGACGTAGTATAGGATAGTGGTAAGTACGGGGGATTGATCATTCTCTCACAGGGAATAGTGTTCGTTAGGATAGAAAAGCTACTCTAATAGGTCTAAAGATGGAAGGAAGATTCTTTTTGTATTTTTATATTTTTTAAAAACCAAGTAAAATCTCGGTTTTTGGAAGAAGGGCGGAATTAGTTGTTAATCAACTAACCCAAGTTTACTACTTATGCAAATTAAAATAAATAAATATCTAAACTATTGTGGTTGTGAAAACAATATGGAGAAA
>LBNU01022251.1:14762-26336 GCA_014162995.1 Artemisia annua | reverse complement strand
AGTGTTAGTGCTGATGGAAATTTTTAGTAAACATATATCTTTGAAAATTCATAACTAATTCGTTATAAGTCCGTTTCTCGAGTTCTTTATATCTCCGAAAAGGTAAAAAGGTGAACTAACATATTTTCAACTTGTTTGGTATGTTTTGACAAGGTCTAAAGCTCGTTTTTGGTCAATGAAATTCGTGCATCAGCAACATATTTTTCAGAAAATATATATAGTTAGTATATCTTGTTTTTGGCATAACTTTTTCATCGTAAGTCCGTTTTTATCCGTTCTTTCGACCATGGATTCATCTAAAAGTGTATTTTCTAGTTCTTGGATCAAAAAGGGATCCAAACCTACTGAGTTTACCAAATTTTGAAAATAGGGACAGTAACAAAATATATTGTCTTAAAAATGGTTTTTCATGGTTTATTCTTGTCCAAATCCATCACCAACAACAACAAAACATCCCTTAATCTACCATACACCTTCTTAGGGTGTCATGGGTTCCCTAACATCATTTTTCAATCATTTCTCCAAAGGTTCATAAGTAATTCATTTTATACATAAAAATGATGTAAAACATAGGTTTAGTGGTATAAATTTTATATGCAAGTACAAGAATCATAAAAACACATAAACCTTGATGAAATTTAATAAAATTATGAAAATGAATTTGGTAAACTTACTTGAAGTGGTGGTGATTAGTTGTTTTAGAAAAACCTAACAAATCTATAGGTTTCTATTTCAAAACCTTGTAATAGATTAGTACTAGCTTCTTGAAAATATATTTTGATCTTGAAAAACAAATGGTCTCCTTTGTGTTCTTGATGTTAGCCGTGAGTTTCACCAAAGGAAAAGAGAAAAGAGCATTTTTGATATAATAAAAATGATATTGCATGTATGTGTAAAAATGAGGTGTAACTAGGATTTTATGTGTGAAATTAGAGCAACACAAGTGTCCCTTGGTCACTTAGAGCCGGCCACCTCATAGGAGGTGGTGGCTTGGTCATTGTTTTGTGCAATATAATTTTTGCGGGGTACCGTTTAGTGTATAGTTTTTGTAATTTTAGCGTTTCCATGTACCGGGTTAATTAAAAATAATTTTTAATGTAACCATTGTATCGAAATGAACTTGTAAAAATTATAAAAATATAATTTTGTAAATATTGGGTGTTTTGAAAGGTAGTGCTTGGTTGGTACAAATATTGTTATAAGTTAATATAATTGAAGGTTTAAAAATATAAAACCTTAAAATATAAAATAATTAACTTTTAAAATTTTAGTGGGAATATTACTAATATATAAAATATTAGTGCCATAGTGGGAATTGTTTGGTGTATTGATTAAAAACTATAATCATATGTTAATATTTATTTGAAGATAAATAAATATATGTATCTTGAAATTGTATATATTCTACGAGTGGGATAGAATGCAAATGATGTCGTGATGAATTGTAGACTAACCCTAGTCTATGAAATGTATATTGAATGATAATGTGACTTAACCTACCCGGTTTCGTCAAATGAATATCTATAAACATAGTTTACATGAAATGATGAATTGAAATCTGTGAATAGGAAAATGTCAAGACTTGGGAAAATGACCTGAATTAACGAATTGTGACATGGACAATTAATACTTGTTCATGCATGTGGAAGTAAAATGAGGCAATGGTAATTATTAGTTTGTGTGGCTCAAGGGTGAAAAAATTAACCCACTGTGCCTATAAGTCACATAGAAAGAGGGAAAACTAATCACTGACAAAGCAAATCATCAATCTAAACACACACAATCTTCACTAAAAAGCAGCTTTTGTTAATGATAAAGAAAAAGATGACAACAAACATGCCATTTTTCAAGGAGTTGGGTCGTGCTGCTGGGTCAACCTTGGTTAGAGACATGATGGTTGTCAAGTTCGAGAGGGAGGTCACTGTGACATTGGTGGATGAAGGGGAGCTTAGAAAAAAAGCTAAGGAGATAATGAGTCGTGTGGCTGAGAGGGACTTTGTGATTGGAGAGCTGGGGATGGTGTTTGCTTTTGACTCCACAGTTTAAAGCATTTCAGAGCTCACTAATCTGCAAACCCAAGACTTGACAGAGGTGTCAACAATCTTGGTGAATGTTATGAAGAAACAAAAGTGAGCAGCAGAGCTTTTGTCCTTCATTCAGAAGCTTAAGGCCATGCCATACTAATGCATTTTGTTGAAAATGTATTAAGGTTTAAGTTTGTAGTTGTTTTAGATGTGTAAAACTTTTTTCTGTTATTACTTAACTAATGTAAGTTTTATAGCATGAAATCTTTATGTTGGAACTTACCTGTGCTTTTTATTTTATTTGCTATGGTGGTGTTGTCGTCATATGTTGCTTGTTTGCTCTGCTAATGTGTTGGTTTGTTTCAATCCCTTCCTTTGATCCGAATAGTGTACCTGTTAGAATAAGGTGAGTGTTAATGATAAATTATGGCATTGCTTAAAAAAAGCAAAAGATGTTGCTGCTAAATTTTACCTTAACTGGAGTAACATCCAGCAATGAGAGCCTTGGGATTAGATATATCTGGTGGCCACCGGCGTTGTTCCTATGATAAAAATGTTTTGGTTAATGCAAGTATATATTATCACAAAGTTTTCAACATAAATAAAAAGAGAATGTCAACTTGACCTTCCTACTTGATTCACACGCGTTTATCATGCTTGACAATAACCTGGTATAATGATGTGGCCAGCAGAGATCACGTGTTTGGCTGCAATCAGGCATTGTTAAATGAATGGATGTCAGACAGCCGATAACTGATTGGATGAGTCCAGTTCTGACATGCCATTCAATCAACAAAGCTGGATTACTGCGAAAATTCTGGTAATGCGACCACGGTTGAAAAAACAGTTTCATCATAGCCTATTTGACCATAAAAAACCGAAAACCAAAATGGTGAGGTAATTTTGCAATGACAGTCGAAACACCCTCATCCTTCATGCTCATGGACCATTACCTTTTCCCACTTTCAACACAGTTAAAACCAATTGACCTAAATTCCACAAATTCACAAACAGCCAAACGGACCAACCTATATTTCAAAAAAACAAAAAAAAAACAGCAACACTTTACAAACAAAAAAATAATTAAAAATAAGCAAAATTAACAAACTACATTTAGTCAAAACGCAGAGCAAACCAACATATAATATATAAAAAAATGTACCTTAATTTGACGTCAACAAGGCTTAAAACACCTAAGATGGTTTACAACGGGATGATGCATGATGGAGACGACGGCTTTGCGCGACGGTGATGTTTGATGATTTGGGCGTGAAAGGACACCCATCACTGTGAAAAAACATAAAAAAGCGTTAGTATTTAAACCATTAGGATTAAAATGTATAGATCTATAAAAAAATCTTTAAACCCCATAGATCTATCTAAATACCTCAAAACTTGATGATGGACGGTTTCGGTGGTGCGTTGGTTTATGTGTCCATAGAGTCCCGTGGAGGTGGCGTCAGGTGGTGGTCGCGTCGGGTTGTTGGGTGGTTGTGGTGGTGTGAGTTGTGATGGTGAATCTGGAGGAGAGGAGGGTTGTGAGATGTTAATATGAATGTTTTGAGAGTTGTGATGGTGACCCTGGTGTTAGTTGTTTAGTTAAATGTTTTGAGAGTAAGGTGTGAAAGGACCAAAATACCCGTTTGCTCATGTATGGTTGCACAAAATACAAAAGTTGCCCAAAATACAATACGTACCATGTACCTCGTACCAACAGTGGTTGGTCGGACATGTGGCATCCTGTAGTTGTATAGACGCTAGTTGCCCAGGGCAACCCGGGCTAGAACGGGGATATTTAAAAATCGGGCCAAAAATGCCTAGCCACAGGGCAACCGGGCCATTTTGGTAATTATCCCTAAATTTAACACATGTAACATCTTAATCCTAGTTTTTATTAGGGACGGAAATTAGCTGAGCCGCTCATGAAAAGCTCATGATCATATCAGTAAAAAGCTTGAATGATTTGAGCTTTTGTCGAGTAACTAGAGTTCGTTCGAGCTGATTCTTATCGAGCTTTAATTTGAGCTCAAGCTCAAGCCTGTCAAATGAACTCGAAATGTTTAATGAGTTGAGCTCAACCTTATATAAGTTCGACTCGAGTTATTGTTGAGTTTTCGGGCTTGTAAGTGACATAGCATATGTTTTGTTTATATTTCGAGTCAAGNCTTCAATACCACTGGAACTTACAATTGAATAACTAATATTATTTTCTCATATTTAGATCTTACAGGTTTATGATGCCCACGAAGTGCTCGATGGAATGCTTGAATGAAATGGGTCTTTTATGTAAATATAAAAGATACATTTGGTAGATGGAGGAAACAAGTTATTGTTGTAGATACTTGATAACATTGTGAGTTTTATAGTTATTTTTATTGTTATGAAATGAGTTTTGTTTATTGTCCAGTTGCGAGCTCTACTCAAATGTGAATACTTAAAGTTTTGGTAACACCTGGTATTTTTCCTAAAATTTATTTCTAGCCAAACTTCTATTTTAGTACCTGAAATACCTTTAAACTTTTAATGCATGTTAATTGGGCTTGAGAAGCGTGAGATATATTTTGAAACGAGAACTTTATTCCTTGATTGACTCAGCACAACCTAGAAAACTCGAATTGTATTGCACTTGCCAAATTATTTGATTTATTTTGAGTTTGAGAAAAACTCTGAAGTTTATGCTTGATTTTATTGAAAAAATTATTTCGTGCACAATGGCGCAAGTTTCGTAATTTTTCGAGTCCGTTTGCTATGTCGTTTGAGCCCCAAAGCGTTATCGTGAGAGGTTTAGCTACGTTGACAGTTTTGGACCCTTGACTTACCTTTTCTCTTTACCCTACACTTTCATTTGCTTCAAAAACTACCCTATACTTATTCACATGTATATATACCCTCAAAACCCCCATTTTCTCTCATTTTCCACTAATAAAAACACACACACACACACACACACTCTCTCTCTCTTATTTCTCTCTCTTTCCATATTTCCTTCTTTCTTCTTTTTCCGGCCGACAACCACCCACCGCCGGCAATATTTCCGGCCACCGGAATATTTTCCGGCCAACCCAAAAATCAAACTTTTTATATTTTATAGATCGGGACGTCCCCGTTTCGGTTGTACAAGCCGTTTTAANCCGTTTGAATCAAAGCCACCCCGATCACCCCGAAAGACCATCACCGCCGCACCACCTTCTACCATCGACACCACCGTGACCAACCACCACTTCCCCACTCTTTTTCCTTTCTTTTCTTGCTCGGTAACAACCCAAACACACCCTTATGTATTTTTTTTTAATTTTATTTTGTATTTATTTCGTTTTTATTTATTTAAAAACAATAAAAATATTAATAATATTATTTTCGTATTTTTATATATTAAAAATAATATTTCCAAAATTATTCTATTTAAATTCGAAAGTTTTTATAAATTTTTATATATTTTATTTATTATCAGAAAATTATTATAAATAAAAATATATTTTTATTATTTACGAGAACATTTATTTTATAAAAATTATTTATAATTTATTTATTTATTTATATGTACCGATATATATATGTGTATATATATATTATATATTTAATTTGTTTTATTTATTAATTATTGGTTATAAAGAGTAAATGATATTGGTATATGTTTGTTGACTCGTGTGGGCCCCTTTGACCGACAGTTGACCAGTCAACGCCGGGTTGACCCGGCGTGACTCGGTGATTTTTGTGATTATTATTGATTATTGGTTATCGTTATATAGTTTTGTACTTGTTTCGGCTAACGTTTATATAAACCGGATTAATAAATATGAAACCTAAAATACATTTGTTTTAGTTAAGGGATTTGGACATCGGACTTGGATCCGGATTATTATTATATTTGTGATGTTATATTATGAGCTTGAACTGGACATATTGGATTTACGGCCATGGTTATTTGGACGTTATGGACCCTTTGGTACACGAGACGGTAGGGTACGTTAGGCCTGTAAAGATCTTAACGTACCTGAAACCCGAACAATACAAAATGGTCGATAAACCTAAACAACTAATGGACTACGCGAATGATATATCCAATCATATTATTACTTATAAATTTAGCGTGTTTAAATAAAAATAGTCATTTTGACTTGGGAAACGTTCTATAAATGGGCAGGTCATGCCGAAATTTTGTAAAAATCTTTTATAAACTTAAACGATTTGAAGATTATTTAGTATTTTAGAAACTCTTTCAAACTTATATTATTTTCAATGTTATATTTTGAGAAATGGGTAAATAGCCGAAACTAGTATTTATTGTATTGATTGTTCATTTGCATTTGTATCTATTTCGCTTTGATTTCTCTTTTTCGAGATATTCTTTCGTCTTTTCTTGCGTATTTGGTCGTTTCGCCGACGTATTCTTTCTATCTTTCTCGTCACCCACACGAGACTTTTTGAAAACTATTTTTCTTTCAAACGCCATTGGTTAATAAAACTTTATTCAAGCATTGTTTATTGAGATATTCGAGTACCATTGCTGAGTTATGATATTTATATTGCTTAGGTTGTGCTGAGGATTATTTGCTGTGACGCATTATTTGATTGGTTGCTATATCTCGTTTCCTTCTATTGTTAAGGTGTGATTCATAGCCCTGCTTTTTATCTTTTAAATGTTTATAAACCCATGGGGTGAGATACATGCTTTAAATGTTTTCTGAGCACAAGTATTTTTGGTATGCTTTTCCTGATTGGTATGCTTTCCTGACGATGTGCTAAGTAGCTTTACCTTGCCATTGCAAGACCCTCAGATCATGAACCATTAATCACTTGCGAGTGAGCGCGAATATAGGGATATAGGCCTATAGGAATTGACCCTCCCACTCCTTTTGCTGGATAGGCAAATTGTGGTGTACTATATTCGATTTTGCCGGGTAATTGGCAAGTACTCGGCCTTGGGGGCACTATTATATTATGAAATTCCGCGGTTATATTGATACTATGATTGTTGGTTAACGTTTTGCGTGTCATGAGCTTAGCATCATCAACAATGTTATATGCACAGGGATGCCTCTATACATTGGTTGTTACCTTGATTACCCGATATTTGCATATGTTGCTCATATCTTATGATTAAAACCTTGTGCTCAACCTTATTATTTAAACCTATGGATTACACTCAACCTTTGTGTTGACTTTTTAAGCATGTGTTTCAGGTACTAATGATATTAATAATTAGCTTTGAAGCTTGATACTTGGGGCATGGTGGAGTGGCTAAGGCTGAAGAGGCATTTCTGTCAAGGCAGCTTTACTATCTTTCTATCTTTATTTGCATGTCATTCGTAAAACCTTTTGTGTCTTTTGTTACTTCCGCTGCTAAACTTTGTTTATTTTCCGCTGCAAACTCTATTTACTTTTTCCGCTGCTACTTTGACTTAAGAGTCCTTGTACTCTAAATGGTTTGTAATTCGAATGATATATTTTGCAACATTTATAAACGTCCCGTGTTGTGGTCGTTAGCTATAAATGTGCCTGGTTTCTATTTACGTAATACCCCCAGCATGTCAGCTGCCGTATCCGAGTTGGGGGTGTTACAGAATGGTATCAGAGCCAACGTTTATAGAGAACGAGCTCGCACTCGACTATAAACTTTTTCTTGGAGTCAAAATGTTTTGAGACAGAAAGCCGTCAGCCCTTCATGCCACTTCGCGCCCTGGTATTTATTTAAAATTTATATATACATGCTATTAGGAGACGAGGTTGAGTTAGATGTTGAGGTTGGTTTGGGCTATGAGGTAGGTTTAGAGGATGATGTTGGTTTGGACGATGAGGTAGGTTTAGAGGATGATGTTGGTATTGAGGATGATGGTGATGATGATGAGTAGGAGGATGACGAGGAGTTTATGGATGAGGATCAGGATGTTCCTCCTATGACACCTTCGCCTGTGATTTCGGATGTGACTTACGAGTCGGATACGTCTGAGGCATTAGGATATGCGCTTGAGACTGAGGTTCCGATGATGTATGAGATTGGTGAGTCTTCGACAGCTGCTCATGTTACTCCGTCAGAGCTCAGAGCTTCGATGAGTCATTTGAGACAAGATATCCCGTGGTGTTATCTGTCATGCGATATGATTCTGTTACGTTAATCAGATACTTAAATGTTGTACATTGGTACTGATTGATAGAATTATGACACTAATAACGCTCAAATTTAACATGTTTTTAGAAGCGTTATTGTGGATTTTATGCATATATTTTGGTCACTTTTATGAACTTATGGTACTTAATGAAGCATAATTTGTATTTTAGGTTCATGGAAGCTCAAGTGCAAGAAAATGATGAAAAAGACGAAGAAATGATCAATAAACGAAGATATATACATGTACGAAGAATTCCCGATAAATGAAAGTCTCTTGGAGTATATTCGAGAAGATAAAAGTCATGAAGTTATCACTCCAAAGAATCAAGAATAAAGCACAAGAGGGAAAACGAGAAGAGAAATGAAGGAAGGAAGCTAGAACGAAAGAATAATTGAAGACTCGTTGTTCCCGACACACCTTCACCATTTTGGCCATAAGTTGAGCATACGGACTCTGTTTTACCTCCCGTTTTCGGCCACAGAAAGATAAGAGAAAGATCTACAACTTTGATGTTTATGATTTTCTGCCAAAATGCATCCATCCGATCGGATGGATGGATTACCAAACGGATGGATGTAAATGTCTCATCCATCCGATCGACATGGCCCCGTAACCGAACGGATGTATGATTCTGACCTCCCCAAGTCATTTTTAATGCTTATTTAAGTGTCTTTAAGCCTCAAGTCCGATCAAGTCTCCCTAATAACTCCTAAACCTGCCATTTTATGATACTTTGTGCCCAAGAAACTTACTTGTTGGCTAAGGGTGGTTTCTACTATAATAGGACCATTTTGGCTTGGTTCTGGGTGTGCATTTCTATCCTCCACCCTTGAGGACGAATTGTCACCAACTTATCTCACCCAAAAGACCACAAACCTCTGCCGGTCATGGAGGACGTATCACCAAGAAGTATTGGAGCGATTCTCTAGTGTGGTTAGAAGTTGTAGTTGATTGGAGGCTTGAAGGTTGCTCTAAATCCTTTACCTTTGCCTATTGTAATTTATACTTTGGGTAAACCTTGTTACTTGTTGGGTTAAAAATGACTCTACTTCTACTGACTCTACTGCTAGTTCTACGAATTCTACTGCTGGAACTCTATTGCTGGAACTCTACTGCTATTATCATTAAGATGCTGCTGATAAGTGTATACGTGTGTTTGTATTTATAGAATAGATTTTGTGTAATATTCTATAATGTTAGAATATCTTAGTCTTGGGTAGGAAGTTGATGTAAACCTGTAGGGTTCCTTGGTGTATAAAAGGAGATCCTAGGGTTAGACTAGAATAGGTATTATTCTAGCATCGTATTCACTTCAAGGTTGCAAAACCCTAGCACTATTCAGTGTGCTCCTATTCAATATATTGAAGTGTTTAAGTTGTGATATAATTGTGTTTGTGTTCATCTTAAGTTAATCAGTAAATTCCGCGTATTAATTAAGTTTGTTACAAGTCAGCTTCTATACATTATTGTCTTGGTTTATCTAAGATAGTAATTCTAGATCAATTGCTCAACTGGGATCAACAAGTGGTATCAGAGCTTGTGATCTAGAAGCTGTGATCAAGAAGAACTCAAACATTCTCTCAAGTTCTGTCTGTTAACACATCTGAAGCCATGGGTGATGAAACTCATATGGTTACTGCCTCCAAGGTTCCTATGCTGAAGCAAGGTGAGTATGAGATATGGAAGATGAGGATGAGGCAATACATCCGGATGATTGACTACAAGATGTGGGATGCTATTGTCAAAGGTACTCAAACTTCAGTGACTGTTGATGGCAAGGAAGTTGGAATCAAGGGAAAGGAAGCTGATGATCTCAAGAAATTGGAGATAAAAGCTCATAGTATTCTCATGATGGGATTACCTAATGAATATCAGCTTGACTTTGAACCCATTGAGACTGCTAAGGAGCTTATGGAAGCTATAGAAACAAGATTTGGTGGCAATGATGCCACTAAGAAGGCTAGGAAGAATGCTTTGAAGCATCAATTTGAGAACTTCACTTCTACCAGTGGAGAAAATCTTGATGGTACTTACAACAGACTCCAAAAGCTTGTAAGTCATTTAAAGCTTGTTGGATACATTGTCCCTCAAGAAGATACAAATCTCAAATTTATTAGAAGCCTTTCACCTGAATGGAGCATGCATACTGTTGTGTGGAGAAACAAAGCTGATTTTGATTCAATGAGCTTGGATAATCTATAAAACAACTTGAAGGCTTATGAATCTGAGTTGAAGGGTGCATCTGATTCGTCTACTTCATCATCAGCAGCTCAAAATGTTGCTTTTGTTTCTACCAAAGGCAATACTTCATCAGAGATTCACTCTGCTGCTTATGGAGTCTCTACTGTTAGCACTAGTAGCTCTGCTGCTGGTTCTAATAACTTGGTCACTGTAAGTGATGCTGCTATTTGTGCATTCTTGGCTGATCTCACCACAAGTACTCAAGTTCTAAACCAAGATGCTGATCACATTGATTCTGATGATCTGGAAGAAATTGATATGAAGTGGCAAATGGCTATGTTGACTTTAAGGGAAGAAAGTTCTTGAAAAGGAACTGGAAGGCAACTTAAGTATAATCCACAGGGAAACATGGGTTTTGACAAGTCAAAGATGGAGTGCTTCAACTGCAATAGGAAAGGACATTTTGCCAGAGAATCCAGAGCTCCCAAGAAGAATGTTGACACAACCAAGAAGGCTGCAGAAGAGTCAAAGCCATCTACTGCTTTGGTGTCTTGTGATGGTTTTGGAGATTATGACTGGAGTGACTTGGCACAAGAAGAACCAAACCATGGTCTCCTTGCAGTGACAACTACAGGGCATAACCTTGCTCTAATGGCTTATGCTTCTTCATCATCTGGCTCAGATTCTGAGGTATCACATGAATCTAATGAATCTTCTTATTCTTTTAAATCATGTGCTGACACCATAGAAGAACTTAAGGCTAGGAATGAGAGTTTGATAAAAGAAGTTGAGTTTCTGAGACTTGATAACATAGGATATAAAGTAGGCATTGATAATGTTGAAAGGAAACTTGACTATATGAAAGAATGTGAGATTGAGTATGTTGATAGGTTGAACATACAGGATGGAGAAATTAAAATTAAAAATGCTGAAATAGAAATGCTTAAAAGAAAGTTAGTTGAGGATGAAAAAGCTAGAGATTTAGCAATTGAGGAAAAAGATAAGCACATTATTAGAGTCAATAAACAAAAGTATGCTACTTCTTTACTTGATGAGCATGGTAAAAACATAATTGAATGTTAACTGATGAGAAAGAATAGTGGCATAGGATACAATGAAAAGCTTGTGTAAGATATCTTTATGCTCTATTAGCATCCACCTAGTGCACAGTTGATGATGGACACCCGAAATGTTTTCTTTGGGGTGAACTATTGTGAAATCTTGTTATTTCGGATTGGACATACTAGAAATACTAGTTC
>LBNU01022251.1:0-13172 GCA_014162995.1 Artemisia annua | reverse complement strand
CCAACCAAAACTACAAGAGTTCACAAAGTTCACCCCAAAGAAAACATTTTGGGTGATCCATCATCAACTGTGCAAACTAGGAGGATGACTAAAGAGCAAAAAGATATCTTACACAAAGCTTTCTTTGCAAGATCTCTTCATCAAAGAAATAGTCATAAAGATCTGCAAAACTGTCTATTTGCTTGTTTCCTATCACAAGTAGAACCCAAAAATGCTTATAAAGCATTACAAGATTCAAGTTGGGTAGAAGCTATGCAGGAAGAGCTTCTTCAATTCAGGTTACAAGAAGTTGGACCTTGGTGGATTTGCCTAATGGAAAAAGGGAAATTGGTACTAAATGGGTTTTTAGGTGCAAAAGGGATGAAAGAGGCATTGTGATTAGAAACAAAGCAAGGTTGGTTACTCAGGGATACACACAACAAGAAGGTATTGATTATGATGAGGTATATGCACCAGTGGCAAGAATTGAGGCCATAAGATTGTTTTTGGCTTATGCTTCATACAAAGATTTTGTAGTGTATCAAATGGATGTTAAAAGTGCTTTTCTGTATGGGGAAATCAAGGAGGAAGTTTATGTGACTCAACCACCTGGTTTTGAAGATCCAGATTTTCCTGATAAAGTGTACAAGGTTGAGAAAGCACTATATGGATTGCATCAAGCTCCTAGAGCATGGTATGAAAAGCTATCAACTTACCTACTAGAATGTGGATATGAGAAGGGTAAAATTGATAGGACTTTGTTCATCAAGAGAAACAAAGGTGACATTTTGTTGGTTCAAGTTTATGTTGATGATATCATCTTTGGTTCTACAAGGAAAGCTATGTGTGAGGAGTTTGAGAAGATCATGAAGAATAAATTTTCTATGAGTTCCATGGGTGAACTTACATTTTTCTTGGGTTTTCAAGTGAAACAACTGAATTATGGTATATTCATCAGCCAAGATAAGTATGTGGCTGAGATTTTTAAAAAGTTTGGATTTGAAGATGCCAAGCCTGCAAAGACAACTCATGAGAAAGATAAGCCATTGATGAATGATGAGTATGGCAAAGAGGTGGATGTTCACTTGTACAGGTCAATGATTGTTTCATTGATGTACCTTACAGCTTCAAGACCAGATATTATGTTTGCTGTATGTGCTTGTGCAAGATATCAAGTCAATCCCAAAGAATCACATCTTCATGCTGTGAAGAGAATCTTTAGATACTTAAGGTATCAACCCAAATTGGGGCTTTGGTATCCTAAGGATTCACCATTTGATTTGGAAGCATACTCAGACAGTGATTATGCTGGGGCTAGCTTGGACAGGAAATCCACAACAGGAGATTGTCAATTTTTGGGAAATAGATTGGTGTCATGGCAATGTAAGAAACAAACTGTGGTGGCAAACTCTTCAACAGAAGCAGAGTATGTGGCTGCTTCAAGTTGCTGTGGTCAAGTACTTTGGATGCAAAACCAATTGCTGGTCTATGGGTACAATTTTATGAACACCAAAATTTTCATTAACAATAACAGTACATTGTGCATCATCAAAAATACTGTTTTTCATTCTAAAACAAAACATATTGAGATAAGACATCATTTTATCAGAGATTGCTATGAAAAGAAATTAATTCAAGTTGTTAAAATTCATACTGATCTAAATGTTGCTAATCTACTTACTAAACACTTTGATGTGGGTAGATTTCAGTTTTTAGTTGCAAGTATTGGTATGAGAAATCTTTGAAAAACTTATCTCGTTGTGTTTTTGTAAAGTTTTGTACAAGCATTTTGCACTGTTATTGGTCTTAAAAGGTTGTTTCTACTACTGATTATACTCTGCTGCTCATACTTTACTCTACTGCTAGAGTATGACTTAGCAGTATAGTGTTCTGTTTGTGTTTGTGTTTTGGACTAATCTTTTGCAGGAAAAGTTAAAGTGGAAATGATGTTCTTTAAAGCTAATGTACAATCAAGGAGTGCACTGGAGTTAAATAAGAACATAGATATTTCATTCATTATCCATAGGATGGCCATTACAAGCTATTCAAAAGACATCATCAAGCAAAAGAAGGTTACTACAAGCTTTTAAAACACAAAAGACAACATTCACACAACCCTATCACCTATTTCATGAGAGGTTTTCCTTTGGCCTTGGAGTCTTTCTTCTCTTGTTCTTGGGCAACATTGGAAAGAGCATCTCTCAAGGATTAGGAATCTGGCATGGTTCTGTTTCTTCCCATTGACTGAGTTGCAACATCCCACACTTTTGGACAAGCTAAGCCTATCACAACTCCATGTGATCCAGAAGGTCCTTCTGCTTGTGGAGATTGAGTCTTAGGAGGAGGAACTGGTGCTTCTGGTTGTGAAGGTTCTGATTGCAAAAATTCCAAATGTTTTCTCAAAGCTTTTACCAAAGCTTTTGGGATTTCTTGAGCCAATTGTGATGGTTGTGCTACATATGGTGGATGAGATGGTTGTGATGCTTGTGGAGGATGAGCTGGTTGCGGTGACTGGTACTCTCTGTGCCAAGGTAGATACTTTGCATTGATGTCATGCTTAAATTTTCTGGCTTGTTCCTTGGTTCTTCTACCAAATTTGGGTGGTCGATAAGGTGGTAGATATGGTGAAAAAGGTGGATGATTTGATTCTGAGTCTGAAGAGTCTGAAGAGATGTTGATTATTTCTCTGTTGTCAGACATTATGCTTATTTTGGAAACGATTGAAGATTTTGATTAAGTTTTTGTGGTGTTTTTGGAAGTGATTAGGGTTTGCTTAGAAAATCAATTGGATTTGATCCCCTTTTATTGAGGATCAATTGGGTGTTATGGTAATTAATGAGGAGTTGGTGATTGGAATTCAATTTTTGGTAACTGCCTATTATTGAAGAGATTTGGTTCGATTATTGACTTTTTGTCCAAGAAAAGTCAAACTACTGCTTGGTTCTATAAGCAGTAGTCAACTCTGCTGCTGGTTGTGTGACTCTGCTGCTGGGTGTCTGCTGCTACAACTTAAAGTCTAGGGACGGTTATGTAACTTCCACTAAGCAGTTTATAACCTAATTGAATCACTTTTTCTCTACACATTACCCACGAATTGAAGTTTAGAAACCAACCCACTCTCCATTATCATCCAAATTCCAAATCCCCAAATTTTAAGAACCCTAAATCATGGATATTGATCGAACATGGGCAAAAAGTCATAACATTGTGGCCGAACTTGACACAGATGTTATACCTGCAGAATTCACAGAAATGGCAAACTTTCTTAATGCTACATCCCTTAGGTATGCATTAACTGTGAATCCTACCATCTATGCTGCTCACATCAAACAGTTTTGGCATACTGCCAAAGTCAAAACTTTGAAAGGGGAACTATGTGTGAGGGCTTTTGTTGATGATCAAAAAGTAATAGTTTCTGAAGCCACTATTAGAACAACTTTGCTCTTTGATGATGAAGAAGGAACAAAGTGTCTTGCAAGGAATGAACTTTTTGAAGGACTGGCAGAACTGGGCTATAAGAAGAAAGACAATGGTTTAAAATTTCAAAAAGGTCTTTTCTCAACTCCATGGAAATTTTTAGCCCATACTTTATTACATTGTTTGAGTCCAAAAACAACTGGGTGGAATGAGGTTAATACAACCATAGCATCTGCTATGATTTGTTTAAGCAAAGGAGACCCATTTAACTTTTCAAACATGATTTTTGAAGGAATTGTTTTGAGTGTTAAAGAAAAAGGAAAATCCTTGCTTTATCCAAGGTTTATCCAACTGTTTGTCAATGATCAGATTGAAACAACAAGATCCCATAAAGCTATTTATAAATCTCCAATAATGGGATCTGTGTCTTTTAGTTTCTTGGTCAAGGTCAACAAAGAATTTTCTGGTACAGTTACACCACTTACTCCTTATATGGTGGAACTTATTGAAAATGCTCAGGGTGAAGGATCAGGAACTCCCACTGATTCCCAACACACACCCACTTCTGAATCACCATCTCCACAACCATTAAAGACCTATAAACGTAGGAAAGCCTCAAAGAACACTGAGTTACCCCAGACCAGTGTTAGGATGGATAATGTACCAGATGGGGCTGTCACAGGTGATGGAGGTGACATGTTGGTGAGGGCTAACACTACTGCTACTAGCTTAGCAGCAGAGCAGGATAGTGTTAACATAACTAAGACCCAATCCAAGGCAACATCTAATGTGAATGATTCTTATGAGTCAAACACAGGTGATGGATTCCCTAGCCACATGGAAAACATAGGGGGCTCAGGTGATCAAACTAGGTTTGGTACTGAGTTTGTGTCCCAAGATTCACCTCTCAGGGAAGGTCACACATCCCGAAGTGAGGAGGACAGAATTGAACAAATTGAATTGATGGCACCACCCCTTGTACAAAATGTCAATGTCAATGATTCACCTCTCGGACCAGGTAACACAGGTCGAAGTGATGAGGCTAGTCTGGAACAAATCAAAGTATTGATGGATAAATGTACCACTTTGGAAACCAAGTGTCAAAACTTGGAATCCAAAGTACATGCTCTTGAAGGTCTCACAGCTGCTCAGGGAACCATGATCAATACATTGAAGCAACAAATGGAGTCATTACAACAACAAGTTTCTTCTGCTAACACTGCTGCTGGTTTGGGAGAGGATGCTTCCAAACAGGGGAGGAATGGCACAGGTTCAGGGGAGGAAATTAGGGGTACTAAAAATGTTGCTGGGGTTGAAGTTCAAAATATTGCAAATGATGACTCTGCTGCTCTAATCTCTGCTGCTGAGACTACTGCTATAGAAGACTCTGTTGCTATTGCTTTAGAGACAAATGTTGATGCAGGTGTTATTGATGATGCTGGTTTAGCTTCAGGGGAGGCTAAGGGTGATGATCATGTGGAAAGTAGTGATAATGCAGATATGTATGTGGTGGTGAATAAGAATAATCAAGAAGTTGTGATGGAAAAGATTGCTAAGACTGTTGCTCCAGAGTGTGCTGCTAAAGACATTACTGCTGATGAAACTATTAGTGACTCTGCTGCTCAACAATACTCTGCTGCTGGATCAGGTGAGAACTCTGTTGCAAATGCTTTGTTAATGCTTCAAGAGAAATCTCTAACTGAACATACATCACAACCACTTCAACCAGAACCAATCAAACCTGCACCATCTCAACCAACATCACTTTCACAACCAATTCATGTATCTAAATTACCCACCAAAGGAGTATTAATCAGAGAACCTTCACAAACAATTCCAAAGGCAAAACCTGTTGCTTCAAGCACTGATAAAGGAAAAGGAAAGATAGTTGAAGAAGCTGTTCCTGATTTTAGTGATGAAGAAGAAGAGTATAAGAAATTGCCTAAAGAATATTGGCCTAGGGAGAAGCTTGAGGAGGCTGATAGAGTTTTGGCTATGCAGGTTGCTATGGGTGACAATGTAATAGAAGGTGAAGATGTTGATGCTGAACAAGCTAGGCTGCTAGCAGAACATGAAGTTCTTGAAGCTTTGAAATCCAGAAGAAGTAAAGAGGGCGAGTCAAAGTCAAAGAATGATGAATATGACTATGAGCCTACACCTGAAGAAGTTGATTATTTGATAAGGAAAAATCCTGAGGTTAACAAGAAAGGCATAGAAGTTCATGCTGATGTCACTTTAACCACAGAACAAAAGACTGCACAGCTGCATGATTTTATTAGGATGATAAATGATCAAGCTTTTGACTATGTGTCAAATGTAATCAAAGGCAAGCAAAAGAGAAAAAGGAGGCCTACATAAGCTCAGATCATCTCACAAATGAAACATTATTTGGGTGCTCAGTGTGGATGGAAAATGAGTCAATTCAGAGGAATGGGACATGATGCAGTTAGGCTTCACTATTATTCTGGGTATAAGAGAAACAAAATGTTTATTGGAATAGGTTCAAAGGAAGAGGCTGAATGGAAGAAAAATTTTGTTGAGCATATGGCAGCTAGTAAAGAAAGGGCCAAGAAATCAAGAATTGAAGGATCCAAGACTACTGAATTACCTGGAAAGATTGATGAATCACATCAAAAGACTGCTGATAAGACTGATGATAGATTTTTGGTGGTTGAACCAGATGATATGTTTGTTGAGCCACTTCAAGCTAGACATCCAATTGCAGATTGGGAAATTGAACAGGATGATTTTGGTGAGGCTTGGAAAGTTATCAGAGTTGGAGGTGATGTTGAAATATACAGGGATTTTGAAGATCTTGTAAGATCTTGTGATAGAACATATCTGAATACTCTATGGAGCTTGGCTCAAGCTAAGTTTAAATATGAAGATCCAGTAAGTGTGAAAGCTATGGAATTATGGGTACATTTCCAAAGATTGTATAATCCAGACCCAAGTGACAGATACTGGAGGTTTGAAGCAGATAATATGTCTACATTATGGAAGCATTATAGCTCAAGTGATGTTCATCATGTATCTACTCAAGCTGGAGTTGATGTTTTCATGCTTACAGAAAAGGAGTATCCATTGAGAGCTGGATTTCTTACTGTAATGATTGCTTCTAAGCTTAGATGTGAAGAATTAACTCCTCACCTTCAAGACTTAATTGACAGAATAGTGCAGCAGAATTCTAGAGAGATTGAGAAGCTGAAGAGAAGATAGAAGTGTTTGGAAGCATCCTCCTGGTGTTTGTTTGAGCTTGTAAGAAACTTGCATATTTTCAGGGAAAATATCAAGTTTAGGGGAGGATTGTTGGGTTAAAAATGACTCTACTTCTACTGACTCTACTGCTAGTTCTACTAACTCTACTGCTGGAACTCTACTGCTATTATCATTAAGATGCTGCTGATAAGTGTATACGTGTGTTTGTATTTATAGAATAGATTTTGTGTAATATTCTATAATGTTAGAATATCTTAGTCTTGGGTAGGAAGTTGATGTAAACCTGTAGGGTTCCTTGGTGTATAAAAGGAGATCCTAGGGTTAGACTAGAATAGGTATTATTCTAGCATCGTATTCACTTCAAGGTTGCAAAACCCTAGCACTATTCAGGATGCTCGTATTCAATATATTTAAGTGTTTAAGTTGTGATATAATTGTGTTTGTGTTCCTCTTAAGTTAATCAGTAAATTCCGCGTATTGATTAAGTTTGTTACAAGTCAGCTTCTATACATTATTGTCTTGGTTTATCTAAGATAGTAATTCTAGATCAATTGCTCAACTGGGATCAACATTACTTTTATATTTCATGATGCTTATGATTACTACTTTGGTTGAAGACTTGTGTTTGGTTGAATACAATATGGTTTTGTTTTGTTACTTTTAAGATGTTGAATGTTATATTTCATGTTTGGTTCTTTATGTTTCATGTGATCATTTATCCAAACATGCATGTTCTTTGTGTGATAGTACTTAAATTGCTTTTCTTGTGGTTTGATCCGTGAGAATCATAACCACCAACTTGTTACTTGCTTAAACAAACAAACGACACTTGAGTGTAACCAAGTCTCTTGGGACGACCTTGACTTACCACTACTATACTACAATTGACTAGGGTATACTTGCCCGAATGTGTTCCTAGTTAACTGGTAATTCTTATTTATAAATTTAAAGCTTCGATGGAGCGCATCAAGTTTTTGGCGCCGCTGCCGGGGACTTGCGTTTGTATTCTTATGTTTGTTTGATTGTCTTCTTGATTGATATATTGTTTGCTTGCTTGATCATTATTCCGGCACTGCCGCAACAAATTATTGGTGCAGGTTGCCGGAGTTTTGGTTTCATGTGTTCTAAAAATGCTTATTTCAATGATTGCTTCCTAAATGTGCTCGAAAATGTTGAAAAAAAAGGGCAAATTACCTGAAAATGTATGCAATTTGTCACTTTTTCCCATTGTATGTAGCTTTCTCTTTTTTTCCCAATGTGTCACTAAACTTGCTAAATTCGTCCATTGTGTGTAGCGGTGACTTGATTCACCTGCTGGAGCAGGTTAACCTAACGGTCGTTAGGTTTATCATTGCACCGTTAGTCCTTTAGAGTAACGATCGTTTATCATGGCTACATACAATGACAAAAAATAACAAGTTAGATGACTTTTATTATTTTAAAAATTTATGTACGTTTTTTTACATGTTTTTGCATACATTTTTATACACGCTTTTATACACACATTTTTATACACGTTTTTATGCACGTTTTTATGCACACGTTTTTTATACACACATTTTTTAGCACGAAACTTTTACACACGTTTACTACAACACACCACATTTAACACGTTTTTATAACAACGTCTCTATACCAGACAATTTTTATATACGCTTTTAATACCCACGTTTTCTTACTACACACATGTTATTACGTTTGCGTCGGTTTACCTATTACGCGTTCGTCGGTTTTTTACGTCGTTCAGCTACTAGCCGCAGTCTTTTACGTTTTCGCCGGAGATTTTTCGATGTTTGATCATGTTTCGTGTTTCAGATTACGTCGTTTCTTCGCGGTTTTTCGTCGAATTTTTTTATGTGTTTCGTCCGGCAGGTTTTTATGTTATCTTTGTCACGTTGGAGTTGTACGCTTTTAGTTACCGTGTTTTTTATGACTTTTTCGGCTCGGATTGTATTTAAACCTTATTGCTCCAGTCCTCTTCTTCTCTCTTCGACGTTTTCGATCGGGCTTCTTTTATGCTTGTCGTCCGCTTTTTTATGTTTCGTCTAGATTTCTCATGTTTTCGTCAGTTTTTTTACGCTTTTGTCAAGTTGTTTTTACGTTTTCGTCACTTTTTTTACGTTTTCGTTCAGATTTCCACAGTTTCGGTCTTTGCTATTTTCGACGTTTTGTCCTCTTTTTCGTCTTCCGCACTCGGTTGTTTCCACATCGCCGCCGATCACTCTCTCGTCAGATTTATCACACATTCTCCAGTCATATCACTTGACCCCCTTTAATCACGCACTACCTGCAGTCTCTCTCTTTCACATTCCGTCACCTGCTCACGAGCAACTTGTCTGGAAAACAAGCCAGGGACGAAAACCATAAAAATGCAGATGATAAAATTAAAAATTGCGAAGATGTAAAAAATGGACAAAACATGAAAAACGGACGAAAACGTTGAAAAATCGGAACGAAAACCGTAAAGCGAGAAAAACGGAAAAAAGAACAAACACGAAAACGGGACGAAAACCAAAAAAAAGGGACAAAAACGTGAAAAAACTAGACGATAGCCGTGAAAAATGAACGAAAACGTAAACAGAATAAGACGAAACAACAGATAAAAAAATTGGATGAAAATCGTGAAAAGCAGGCAGCCGACAAACATGAAAAACCGCGCCACCAGGCCACGAAACGGGAAAAAACCTGACGGAAAATCGCAAAAGAAACTGTGCCGCAAAACGCAAAGAACCACTACCACAGGGCGAAAAACAGCTATAAAAACTGCTGTGTACGACACCGTCAAAAACTAGAAGATAAAACACAAACAAAAAATAACAAAGAGAAAAAACGATAATAATATAACAAACATTGCATATGCTGATAACCCACCCGGGCGCCCCCCGCCAAAACGTGTAAAAACGTACTAAATTCTAAAATATAAAAGTCATCTAATCTGTCTATTTTTGTCATTGTATGAGTAATGAAAACGAATCGTTAGTCTAAAGGCTTAACGGTCACATGATCTAGAAGCCTACCAGAACCGTCTCGTTACATGCTCCAGCAGTGATCAAATAGCTACACCACTAATGGAAACGAATTAGCAAAGTTTCAGTGGACACATTGGGAAAAAAAAAGGAAAGCTACATACCGCAACTCGCGAAGACAGAAAGTGGCCGAAGTCTGCACCTCACCACTTACCTCTCAGGTAATTCTGCCCAAAAAAAACGCAACCCGAACAATGACCAGAACGCATCATAGTCCCGATCGGAAGTGGTCATGCCAACGAATCGGATAGCACTGACAAAAACCATTCCAACCGATCGAGATCACCCTCCCGATAAGACCATATCGGTTGGACAGGTTTCTGCTCCCAATAAATCCTCTTCTTTAGCGTTTGTCGCTCCTACTTTCCTTGCATTTCATACGCAGTTCTATTCTCTAAACTCACCGCGTAGTGATCCCTCTTGACACTGCGCAGTTTCTTGTATTTATTTTATCGTCCGTGGTATTATTCTGTCATACACCTTAAGTTTCTATTAAATTCTGAATAAGACTATATTGTCTTTAGGAAATTGCCCTTTGCTTCTCGAATGTTGCATTACACGATAATTATGTTTGCTTGCGTCTATGTGCTTGTCATTTTCTGTGATCGTGACTTTATTTGTTTAATTTTATTTTTGTTTTTTTTAAGTGTCGTTTTATGTTATTTATGTTTTTTTCCTAGTGTTTATGTGATTATGTGTTTTATTTACGTGTGTTCATTTTCGTGTTTGTTGCGTTATGTGTTTTGTTTTAATTTATCAATAAAAAGTTTTTAGTAAAAATTGTTTTCATAAAAAAGGGTTTTTTTTTATTATAGGGTCGATCCAACCGATCGGATGCTGCCCGCATCCGATTCGGTTGGGTGTTTTGCATAAAACCAACCGAACGGATGGATTTCCATCCGAACGGTTGGAGCTCTCGTAAAAGTTTTTAAATTCCAACCGAATCGGTTGGATGTCCAACCGATCAGATGGATGCCTCGGTAAAATTTTTATGATTTTTATATTGATTTGTTTTAGTGTTTTTAGTATTTGGATATGTTAGTTTATGTTTCGTAAGTGCTAATATTGCTTGTTTGATTATTTACATGTTATGTTTTGTGTTATGTTTAGTTATTTTTCATTTTTCGTATTGTGATTTTGTGTATTTGTTTTTTGATTGAATATGTTTAAATGTCTTTTTGTTTTTGCAAGAGTGTCATTTCTTTTATTCTACTTAACTCATGTTTTGCATTTTTAAATATTTTAGTACGTTGTAAATAAATAAGTACATGTTTTTAGAAATAAAAATGTTTTGAACTTTGTGGGTATGTTCACTGGAAACCCTCACGAGACTTCACTCGTCCACTCGGGCCACCGAGGGGTTTAAAAGGCTTGTTGCATATGCTAAATGCAATCGTGATGCCTACGAAAGTGAGTTTTAGGATTTTACGTGTTTTTTGTAGTTTAGTTTGTTTTTGCAGATTTAATAAGCTCTTGGAGATTGGATTATTGGTGACATTGTGCTTGGTGAGTTGATGTTTTGTTGGAAGCGAAATCGATTGATCTCACATGCTTAGCATCTTATCATATGGAGTTCGATCGCGATTTCTACGGCCCGGGAAGTTTTGTTTCTCTTGGACTATCTATTTATTTATTTTCCCTACTTTACATGCTTTGGAGTTTATTATTCACATTAAAGATAATGTTTAACTTAAATGTGGGGGAAAGTAAAATAATAGGAAAAACGAATCTCATTTTTAATTTTCCAAATTTTTGGGCCAATTTAAAATAATTGTATACTTGTTTGCCCTTTTTGATCTAATTGTTTTCACACTTTTAGGATAATATATTAGAATAACTGGATAATCCACTGGTGAAATACAGTAATTTTGAGAAATTCGAGATGTGTCCTGATTAATATTGCAATCCATTCTAGGATCGATAACATTTGCTAGCACATATTATGGCCCTTTCCACTAAATTGTGAGGATTTGAGCCTGTTTCTTATATAGCATACATCTTTTATGCTTTGATCTTTTTTTTTCCTCAAAGGTAAATTTCATTAAGAAAAGAAAGCCAAAACAGGCAAGTTACAAAAAATGAGCACAAGTGGAAACAAATTCAGAAGGATACATCCCTACTGAACCACTATGGCTCCAAAAAACTAATGGCAATGGACACTTTCCATGCTCAGAAAATGCATAACAAAAACCAAAATACAATCCAAAGCCAATACTCCCAACTAAGTAGACATAACAGATCAATGAGCTTGAACTAGAGTCCTCACCATACTCTGAATACATGGGGCAGTGTTAAGGGACCAACCAAAACACCTCCAAACATCACCATATGATGAGAACCACTAGTAAGCAAAACTGCTATATCTAACTAAAAAGGGCTAATGAACTGACCAACACTTATCTTCATCAGAATCACCATGAACTGCCACATCTTGATCCAGAATAACCCAAGAAAGATATCCATTCTTAATCCAAACATCTGAGCAACTAAGAAACAGGATGACAACCAGGGAAATTATCATCCACCTACTATGTCTCATTAAAAAACCCTGCCAAACAAAACCTTGTAGGAAAAAGAATGAACAGGGAAAAAGAGTACAGAGATTAGAAGTATAAGGCATATAGATAGTCAGGTGTAGAAGAAAATCCTGACCATGAAAGTTACTCACCCAAGCCAGTAGCCACAAGTTAAAATGAACTCCATCATCAAGAAGATCTAAAAAATCCAACACTACATAACCAACACTACCAGTACCTCTGCAACTCTTACCCCTCCTCCTCTTAATAGACAAACAACCTCTGGTGCTGATCATCACAACAAATACCTCAAAGACCCTATTACACTCCCAAAAACCAGTACTAATCCAATTCCTCCTATTATACCTACCCATTTTGAGACTGTTAATCCTAACAGTCCAAAACCTAGCAAGCTTGAAAAAAAGTATCACTCCCCATCATCAATATTCATGTTATCAGCATACAACTCATCCAGAATACATTGAAACTTATGACTATTACTAATAGGAAAGTTCCATACCTTTGCAGCAGCCAGAACATCAGATGTGGTTTTGAGTTGCAGGCCCATAATTCTGAATCTAACAGCATCAGTGATGATTTTGAAGAGTACATCCTCAGTCCTGCTATTGCCTCCAAATAATCTAATGTTCCTTTCTTGCCATAAGTAATACACTGCAACTTCCCAAACTAGTCTTTGAACAACACTCCAAATAGAGTTTTTAGCAGGTATGTTGACTATATAAGAGATAATTTGTGGCCAACAGTTAGAAGCATTCTCCAGCTTAGCCATAGGCTTTAATCTTTCCCATAACCTTCTAGCAAAGTGACAGCTGAAGAATAGATGATTATGTGAGTCTTTGCATTGTTTACAAAACGGGCACTTCATATCCAAAATATTGAGCCATCTAGATATTCTGTCTTGAGTTTTAAGTCTGCCTTTGACAGCCATCCAAAGGATGAATGAATGTCTAGGCACACATTGAGAAAACCATACATGATCATACCAAATGACTTT